>JAMKCH010017636.1:0-123284 GCA_023653785.1 Ophioderma brevispina | reverse complement strand
TAAAGATCCCATTCGGTGAAAAATTTTTTTGTGTTACATTATTTTTTCCAAATTAAAGGTCATCTCAGAATCACCAAAATGTCAGTTAGAAAATCTGTAATTCTCAGCTCACGAGTCTGATACACCACGTATTTTATAAAAGGAAAAAAAACTCAGATTTTCGGCCTGCAAAAAGGAAACCTCGGTGCGAATGAAACAAACTTCATTTGTTCACTCATAATCTAAATGACCTTATTCAGAATGGTTTTAAAATGATCTGATGACATCACAAGAAATAAAGGTAAGTGCGCATGCGTATCACATTTAAGGTGGATTATTAAACCATAGGAGCAGGCGACTCGGCGGCAGGTACGAAGAAGCAACCTTTTGCCTACCAACACAAATCTCTCATACCTTGGGCGACGCTCAACGAGATTTATTCCTGACAGCTCCCATTTACACCTGGGTGAAGAAGGGGGAAAGGAGGGGTATTAAAAGTGCCTTGGTCAAGCGCACAATACATTGCTCGCGCCGGGGACTCGAACCCAGCCTGTTGGGTCATGAGCCGGTCTCGTTGTATCCACTTGACCCCCAAGTTGAATGATGCAGATCGGGTCATATATAAGGTATATTTATATCACAGGAGGCACCAAATTTTTACGTCATTGAAACTAGTTTTCACCCTTTTGGTATAAGTGGCGTATAAAGCTACACTGGTTAAGGGCTTGATTAAGCTACACTGGTATTGACATGATCATACTTACTCGACGATTACTGTATTTCTTTGCCAATCCTTTTGTGCACTTATGTGTCCATTTCCTTTAATCAACGGTCTTCTTTTGGTGAATTTTTAATTGCCAGACCAGATATTTGGAGGCAGGGGCGGAACAGAAACCCTCACAAAATAAGGCGCCGAATTTTGTTTCTGGTTGCTACACTCATCGGTAGATTGGCACTTGATCTTCTGAATCATGTGAGTTACTGTACAGCCCTGCTGTAATATTAAAATGTTTAAAGATAATTCCCAGTCGTTTTCAACTTTTCACTATTTTTGGCTTCTGTAGAAGCAGAAAAAAAGTCTTCAGGTAACTGGAAAAACACGTTAAACCTTTGTACTGACAAAATGCACAGAATATAATTTGTTCTTTTACTATTAACTTGTTGAATAATGAATTCAAATATGAAACTTAGTTTTCACGATGCTCATCATTCCACCATCAATCGGTGTTATATTCTTCTAATGTTTTAATTTATTGTTTTTTGTCTATCTAATTGGGTATCTAAGTTCTTGACACAGTTCTTCGATTAATAGTCGAATCGGCTATCCGACTGGATCTGGAATGTGAACCTTGAGACAATTTAAGTAAAGAAAAATAATGGCTGCTCTATCGAAAAAAGATGAATAAAACTCCTTTAAGATCATTCGTATTTGAATTCGCTTCTCGGCGCGAAATACTGGGATTTGAAAAAGCTCAAGGTGTCTGCCATTTATCACATTAATCATTGATTTCATCACGATCAGATGTTGATTCTGTTTTCGCGTCCCTTGCGGCAGGCCGATTGATTCACACGAAAAGAACAATGCGATAGTCATTTTCATTTCAAAATGCTGCATTTAAGAGCTCTTAGGAATTCAGCACGCGTGAACAGCAATACGGGACTGTCGACATTAGCAATGAAGGTGTTGTATGTAAAAGGTAGCTTACATTATATTTTCTGACGTCTTGGATGATTTGCATCCTCTGTAGGAATATAGAACCCACGACATCGATAAATCATTCAATCACATGATTGCAACGGTTTTAAATTTTTACCGACTATGTGTGGATTATTTCGCGACCAAAAAACAAGGCGAACACGCAATAAATACCAAAACAAACAAAAATCACCCAAAACCCAAAATAACAAGCACAGTGCACTCTAGATGAAACTAAAGTCCTGAAACTTGAATAAGAAGTTCTTGATCGATGTCTTTCTAGAGGAAGTGAAATTGCAAAATGGGCGCGGTTGCTTACCAGCATGATTGGTGTGGGATGGCATCGTAGAAGGGTGCTGTGGTACTGTCATATATGTATCACTAATGTGGCCTTCCGGATTACATAAAAGGAAGTGTCGGGATCTTGTCTTCGCCATTAAATGTGCAACGAGAAAATGCATGTATCAGGTGTGCCCTCAAAAAATTAAAGCCATGATTTTTGCAACGCTATTTTGCCTGATATTATCCTCTTCTGAAATGATTTAGCTGATATCTTGTGGTATACAAATTGTGGAAATGTTTTAATGTTTTAATTCAACCTGTTTTCTATGAATAGAAGCAAATTAAAAACCACCTTTTGTTTTCACTTTTAACGACATTTTTTGGCATAATCCAGGCGAAAGAAATCTATTTGGTGTCTAATCCTATTTAAGAATCTATACATGTGATTCAATATGTGGATGGTCTCTCCCAATCTCTCGTTTTCACTAATTCAAAACGAAGCACTAGTATGAGAGAGTAAATTACACAAACCCTGGTGTTAAATAACAATACAGCCATACTTTCGACCATGAGAGGCACCAATCATCTTTGGACCTGTTAGATAGCCCACGTAAGGTTATCAATACCACGTGCATTTTAGCATTATGTTTAATGTTTTTTAAGGACGCTATGAATATGACAAATGTCCGAAATCACACCGAAGTATAGTCCTTTAGAACGTTCCAAATAATATATAATCAACTGTAAGTACATAAATGAATCTGTGGCCAAACCAAAATGACCAGTTTCAAATACATAGTGTCACAGGGTGTTAAAGGGGGGCGGAAAGGGGGTGGAAACTGATAGTGTACAAAATGTCCATGTGACCCTTTGCATTGGAAAAAGGTCAACTTGTAAGAGGGAGAGCAATCGAGGTAATTTTTTTTGGTCAATATTGGGTTTGCACTTTTCCATAGTTAAAGTTATCCGGGGGGAAGTTATAGGGAGGACCCTCCATTTGCAAGGTAAGGACACAAATTTTCCATTCGTGGTGTCCGGCTTATACAACATAGGGTGGTATTGTGCGATCATCGACTTATATTCCTGGAACCCGCCCGCTGTCGTATGAAACTTGTTGCGTGTTGTGGCGTCACGAAAGTTGGGGGGGGTGTGCTGTGAGTCGTCAGTTGGTTGGGGTCATTTAGAAAAATTAAGAAATGGGGCGCGTATTCCCAGTAGTAATCGTTGATTGTAAGTAGGGACGTCCACGCGCCTATTTCCATACTAGGCGGATTTACGAATGCGCGCCCAAACCTACTTCGTAGGGTAAAAAAGATTGGGATAGTAAAAAAAGTAATATTTACGCTTGAAGGTAATTTGTATGAAGCTATAGAAACTAAACGTATTTGGCAGAATGGCCAAGGCAATGAGAATACGGCAGAACGTTGTGTAATGTTTGTGAAAGACAATTTAACAACCTTTCAGTTGTATGTTCAGGTTATTAGTAAGTGTCCCGTCAAGTGTGTCCTATTACCACACGGAGGTCACATTTTAGACTTGTTTTCAAACCCTTGAGAATTTAAAAGAAACCGGTACATGTTGGCAATTTGTTGATTACTAGAAAACCGTACTTTAACACTATGGAAAACACACCTTTGACATTCAATTTTCCTTCTTACCAGAAAAAAAAGAGAAAAGAGGACCCTTTACATATGCAATCCTATATCCCACCTTCTTATGTGCATTTTCACCTTTGAAATGCAAGCTTCTATGTGAAAATAAACGCCATTTTCAAATCAAACATCCTATGGCAATTTCATTTCTCATTTTTCAACAAATTCCATTAGTTTTTAATAATTTGAATTAGAGTGAACATATAGGACGGCTTGAAAGATGCCAGTAATATGCACATAAAAAGCCCTTTGAAAGGGTGTGGGTGCTGGCTTCTTTGGGTTTGTTGTGGGGTTTTGGGGTTTTTTTTTGGTTGTTGTGTTTCAATTCATAGGTCAAATGCACATAGGAGGATTCAGGAAATATTATCATACGATTTTTATTGGTGTCTTGTGGGTGCGGGTGGTTCTCGGGTTGGGCGGTAAGAAACGATGTTAATTTTTTGGCCACTTTTAGCCATGCGGGCGCAGAGAACTGACACCCAGACCTATCCCTAACAATTCATACATGCAATTTTTCAGCTGAAGACCATGTTAATCTATGTAAACGATGCATCCTTGTGTGGCTCAAATGGTAACCAGAGTTTTAGTGTCCTCACAAGATCGAGCATAACCCCTTCCTCCAAAGTTCAAATAACAGGGCCAATAACCTGTTATCCTTCTTCACAACAATTGCAACATTTGTGCAGAAATACATTCTTAACTACTATTTTTTATTGTAGGTGTGCTCTTTGGACATCGCACTGCATATACGCTCATTCCGTTTAGTGTAACCAAAATTAAATATTGATGTATGTGATGTAGCTAGCTATATTAGATTATGTTTGTTTGCTACAAACATCTCGTGGTAACCTCACATGGCCTCATAAATCTCCCATTACGTGTTATTAAACTCATGGTCAAGTAATAATTCTCTGAATTTTTTCGTTTACGATGTTAATGTATAAAGTAAGTTTCGACAGTATACACGTTTCGTATATCTTCCCATGGAAATAACAACATTGTAGGTGGGGTCCATAGGGAACCCACCCGCCACCCCTTGACCACCAACGGCCATGGAATGTGCTAGTAATATTCTATCCCGCTAATTATAACCTTTGCCGAAGTTCACCTTTGTTTATGTCATGCAAAAAAAGTTTACCACCCTCATGGCCAAATGTTTATTTCTTGCTCTAACCGCCCCCTTGTTATAACACCTCTAATGTCAATATTGCGCTTGTATTTTTTTTTGTTATCTAATAACTATAACAAAGGGTATGAATCCTTGATCAAATATATGGAACAGTAAGAGATTATGTTAGACGGACGTCTTTGTAAGCACAAGGGTTTGCTACAGACCAGCCGGCGTTCATTACGCCTCAGAAATGTTTAAGTTTTTCCTGTTATTCATCATTATCATTATTCATTATTATATTAAAAACGCAATTAGAGGTTTTACTTTGTGTATGTAAGGTATGTTATGTAGTATGTATGTATGTATGTAATTTACGTCTGTCATGTATGTATGTTATGTATGTATGTACGTTCTGTATTATGTATAGATGTACATTGCTGTAGTATGAATTCGAGTGGTGCTTTTTAATTCTGTGACGTCATAAATCAAACTTGGGGAACGTTTTAATGTACAAACTATTCTTTGTGGTGTTAAATGAAATCCGTTGGGCGTATGTAACAGTTGTAAGGGCATCAGCCCGACTACGATCTGCTTCAGGATTCTTAATTGACCAGGTTCAGATTTCCTGAGGCAGTCACACTGAAACAATTCCTTATACTACACAAATACCGCCATGCACTCTGTCTCTAAATCTTCAATTTTAATGTAATGCACAACTAATACCAAAAATTAAATTGCATGTGACTCAATTTTTGCTCTAAATCTATCATTGTATAACCGTTTGGTCCTTGAAGGTAATTTTACAAATGTTGGAGAGCTTTCGAATGCAATTGTTCAGTGCCCTAAATACTTGTAACATAAAATTTTCTTTTTCTTTTTTCCGTCTCTACAATAATAACAAGATATCGATGTTTTAAAAAACAATTTCGATAAAAATAAAGAAATTAAAAAAAGCAAAAAATAAAAAGTATAATAATTAATTCAAATTAATATAAAACAGAAACGATTTTCAATAAACATGAAAAGTATCCCTTATGGATTGTAATTGGATCTAACCAACATCTCGGCCTCCTTTCTTTCCGGTTTTCTGATAATTGGTACTCACCCAACCTGTGCACCGTAGCACTGCTGAGAAAATTACCGCAATGTTCTACAAGGGCACTGGGTGGGGATCCCGATCACGTCCGATTTTGTCATGTGTTGTTTGCTACTCTCTCATTAATGTAAGCATAATCACCAAAGCACATCAGGGAACAACAACCCATGACACATTTTTGATTTTCATGGTCGCCGCATCGGTCCAGAATCGTTTGGATATTACAAGCCAAAGTTGGCCCATAGGACAGTGTCCGTTAATTTATGTGATCGATCCCTTTTTGAACGTTTTTGTTTATACATCGAAAGACAAACTTTTTAGGGCCTAAATTTCACTGCGGTATTGTCTTTCGATATCAAACGTCAAAAGTTTAATCGAGTACAGAGTCCACTGGGTCATCCACCTTTAAGTTATCTACCATACCACTTTAATGATAAACTGAATACGAATGGTGACTACGAAGGATATGCCCAACAGTCTATTATGTTTGGAGTAAGAAAAATAACATATTGTGTTTAGTTTATCTTTGTAAACCTCGGATATACACAAAGCTTAAAGTGCTTTCCATTGAAGTATGGTGTTGGAAGGTTCATTAGTGAAATTTTTGTTCATAATTGTTCCGAAGAAGGCAAATGGATGCATCAGCGACCTTTCTTCAAAATCATCATAGGCTTAAGCTGCCTTTGTCGTAGAGGAAAAGTTAGCTCGGCTGGTTTGATCTGGACATTAGTTGCATAATTACAACTATAAACCAGTGTTATTAACTTAATTATTTACCGTACCCTTTCACGTTGAGAAAAAGTGATTAATATTAATTGCTGTCGATGGGAAGTATAGCCGATTTATTTTAAGTCAAGAGTAGGTGTTTTTGTTTTCACAAAAGTAGACTTCTGTGATAGGCAGACTTTTAGAGTGAATTTTAACTACCCGGATGGTTTATGTGATACCAATGTTGTCATTATCAGATACCCAGTACCATCTTGCTAGCACACCGAATATCAAGAACAACTTATCTTCAGGACCTGAAGAAAAAAAACCGCAACAATACTGAAGATAATGGTATACCCACGACACTTGTACCGTGGAACTTCAACGTATAGAGCTAGCATTATCAAATACTACATGGTTAGAGGAAAGTATAGGGCACACATTTTCCCTATGTACTGGCTACGGGCCTATTACCCCGTACCCGAAGGGTGAGCGGGTGATAGGCCCGTAGCCACTACCAAGGGAAAATAGTGTGCCTATTTCCCAATAAAACCATGTATGTATTTGTTTTTTCCACCTCACTGTGATCTGGGGAACGAGGTTGTAGGAAAAGTTCATCTATTACCCTAGGGAAATAGCACGCTAATAGGAATCATCCAATGAAAAGCTATTTAATGTTTTGTTCATGAATTCATGAGGTGTAATACTTTGAAATATTCGCCGAAAAGCGTGTTTTTCTTTGACATACAAACGACGCCATTGAACTTCAAAATTATAAGCCACCCAACACAGAAGAGGTAACATGAAGATTAAGCGAGCTATTGAGATTTAAAGCCGGCCTTGCTTTTATTGAAATTTGCCTTTTCGAATATTTTCCGAAAACAACCTATATGGTTTTTCCTGCATGTTTCTTGTGTTAAACGGCCATTTTCGTCGTCTTCGCTGAATTTCGCGGTCGCCGGCGACGCAAAATTAACCAATCGTTCCGTTTACACCACCCATACGGAAGAGCTGATTTGGGTCTTAATCATTTCGGGTGAAGACTTTTGTATATCCCACTTACAAACCAATGGCAAAAATATCGATTTTTGAAATCGTGAGGGCGCACTAATTTTTTCAAATATGCCAATGTCTCTTTAAGGTGATTATTTTAATCAATAATTTGCTTTGCAAATTGTAAATTTTTTCAAATTTGCGACATCAGAGTGTTTGATGGAGCGATCCAAATCAGTATTCATCACCGAGCCTGATCAAAAGCACAAGCACAACTATTATAGTTATTTACAACTATTCAACAGAGCCACAGAGGCCACATGGAAGAGATAGTGACATTGAAAAAGTTTAACATTTGGGAATTGAGGGATATATTAGTATTAGTTAAAAGTTTTTATTTAATTTCTTATGAGAAAATGTCATAAAATACACATGATACGTTGCAACACACCAAGTTTTGTAATTCGATCTTTTTCGATTATCAACTGCGTGTAAAATTGGCAGTTTTTCTAACAAAAAGATGTCGGAAATCCGATACCATATATAAATTTATAAATACTGAATGTCTAATAAGGAAACCTGCAAACTTAATATGTGTTAAATTAATTAGCTCTAGCTCCAAAGTCCAAAGATACACCTATGACATTTTCCCAGCGATAGTTTTTAAAATCATAATTTGTTTTTCCCCATGTTTGAAACGAATTCACAGCTCCTAGAGATTGTTTAGACTATTGTACTAAGCTATTCTTTTTACCATCAACCGTTCGGGCCGACTGGCCGAAAATTCGGCCAATGTTGCCGATAACGGCAATGTGTTGCCGGGGGGGTACGCACTGTTGTTCCCACAATGGACATTGCCAAGCGCGGAAATTTCAAGTTGCGTTAAGTTAACTAATTAATGCAATTTTAGCGTTATAGAAAGTGAGTGCAACAAAGTATTGTACAGTTCGAAAATTTGAATTGTGAATAAATATATATTTGTGATATAAAAACGATTTTAAGCTAAAATTTCATTTTAAAAAACAAAAAAAGTGAGAGAAATTTGAATTTTCAAATTTTTAAACAAACACCCAAGGTGAAGAAATGTTTAAGTCCTGGGTGTGAAAATTTCAGCATTTAGCACATTAAACTACTTTATCATGGGTAAACTAGGACCTCCCCTTGTAAAATATAAAGGTCCCCATCCAATACAATCGTTCAAGCAGTTTACGATTATGCAGGGATGCTTGTTTTTATTTTGCCGGAACTGGCAATATACTGCCGGCTACGGCAACATTGCAGGGTCCGGCAGTCGGCCCGGACTGATCAAAGAATTTGTGAATTCAATATCATCTGAGAATAGGGAATCCTCCAACGGATGTTAGTGCAAGGGAGTGGGAGTGTTTGTTCTTCATGATATAGTTTCGTCTGCATAGATTAAGGGATCTAAAATAGCAAAGACAGTCTATACAACAAGCACTTCATAACTGAGCCAATCAATATTTACCATGTAGTTGTTGTTTTAAGCAGTTTATAAAAGTAAACAACATGCCCAGTGATCATATCCACTACATAAACGCTAACGTCTTAACTTATTTATTTTTAGAAACTTCCCTGAACCTAAACATATAACTATCTGCCCTGTATTAATGTTACCCCATATTTTACAATGTTCTCAGAGGCTGGACCACCCCCTCCCCCCAAAAAATGATTCAGCACCCTTCAAGCTTCGAGAATATGATTCTCATTTATAATCCTACTATATTTGGATTGTGGTGCATGCAACTTGTACCTTCGCACAGTGCCATGATTATTTTTGCTTATTTGCATATTTATTCTGATTGGTTCATTGCTAAAAAGCCGAACTTCTACCAGATCCCCATGTCCAAATTTGGCGAAACTTGGTACGTTGGTAGTGGTGCATACAGGTAATACCGTGCACTGTGTCATTGTTGTTTGCGCTTAATAATGAGTTCATTTGTATATTTGCTCTCTGCCAGGGGGATCTTGCAATTTTTTTAAAACAGTATTTTTGCTATTTTCAATGAAAATTTAAATTATAGAATGGATTTATTCATATTTTGTCATCTGCCATATTGATGTGCTTCCAATTTATTTGTGAGTGTCGCGTCTTTTGTGTCACTTACTGAAAAGGGAAGTGCTTCACAGCTAATGCCTTATTATCTATTTCACAATTTGTATTCACTTTAGCATAACATTTCTTGGACGATGCCTTACTGTTAAACATCAACGCCCAGTTATTATTTTAGTTCCAAGCATCAAGCCTGAAGCGCTGGTCCAGATAGCTCAAGATAATGCAATAAGGAAGCCTCGTGGACTGACCGACTGCCAAAATGATGGATATTGTTTTTCTAATGTCCCTTCAAGGAAATCACAGTTGAGCCGTGGACATTAATGCATCAACTAGTATCGTTTATGCGGTATGGGTCGATATATGGCGCAAGAGTAAGACTGAATTGTGACCCATTCGATCGTTCACTTTCAAATTCAAAGATGAGCGTATTTTTTAGCTGCTGCGGTGATGAGTGTGATAGGTTGTCAAAATTCGAAATGCCATTTCATGCATATTTTTCTTCTGCAAATTCAATCAGATTCTTGATAATGTACCCTTTAACAAGATGTCGAGGATATTCACCTTGGAGTCGGTCAAATGATCATTTTCGGATGCCGCCAACCCTCATAATATAAATTAACCCTTATAAACATAAACATAAACCCTAACCATTGTCCAAATAGGCACTTAAGCAACTTAAACTGTACCAGATCAGTAATGTAATTTTTGGTTTGCTACATATTACGAATGCTATACTAAGGACAATTAAACAAAATAGAACACCGATAGAGATTTCTCTTAAGATATAAAAATTAAATCCAAATGTTCTATAATAAAAGAGTAACACATGCGACAAATGCGACAAAAAAGACATTTAAATTCCTCCGAATGTTTTGATTCAATGCCATTAGCCCCTAAATGTATACTTTTTACCTCCTACATTGATTTTCAAAAAGTTATGAGACAAAATTTTGTTATATGCACTGCATCCTTAAAGTTGTATTTATAATTTATGTATTTAATAAGGTTAAAGATCAATGTTTCATTATTTTTATACTTCATGTTTCATTACCTCATAAATGATAAAAATGACCAAATTTTGAAACCAAAATAATAAAGCATCGGGTTTTTTTTCTCAAAAAAGTGCAAAATAGGGTACAACTTTTTATCAGCTCCGGTTACTAACACATTACTTAGCCCTAACTTGAAATAAAAGTTAATTCTAAGTAGTTAGGTAAATAGGCTAAACCCTTGATTTTGTACGTTGTTGTTGTTGTTTTAAATAACAATTGAATTGTAAGCATTTCCCTACAAAGCACAAGTCCAAGCATATATTATCATGGGTACAGCTAAATAATATTCTTAATTTACCCTTTGACAGAAGAATACGAGAATAGACAAAATAATATCATTTAGGCCTTTACTGTAAAATGTAGCACATTTATTTGCATTACTTCCAATTGGACAAAGAGATATGACAGGTTAGGAGAGAACTGGCATTTTTTAAAAAGCTTCGTGTATTTCCTAAGTTTTAAAATTGGCAGAGAAAAAGGTTTCTCCCACAGCTACCTTTCCTAATAAATTATCTGGAAAGCCGAAACCAGAAAATACAAAGCCAGAAAAGAATTTTCTCCGGCCATCTTTGCAAATGAACTATCTGCTAACCAACACAGGATAACATAGTTACATACGCTTGGCCTTTTTGTCGGAAAAGAATTTTCTCTAACCATCTTTACAAATAAGCTATCTGCAAGTCAATACATAAATACAAATTGCCACATGTTCCTAACGTTCCTTCCTGTCTTATAACAATTGAAAATAATATGACAAAAACCTATAATGTACCTGTATAAAGGCAAATATATACAAACTGACATATAATTTGAAATGAGCAGAACTTCCTGGAATTGAAACTCATTTCCTGAAAATAATCTCAGAAGATTATTTATCAATGCAATTCTTAAGTAACCACGCTGGAATATTGAAAATGATTAGTTAACAGCAACTGCATAATTAACACTTAGCTGTCAAAATAACGAAATTTGATTATAATTTGAGTCAAATTTGTAACACATCTGCCACACATGTTTACGAGCCGAAAACTTGTCTAACTCCCCCCGGCAAATAGCGCTAGCAGAGTAAAAACAAATCCTAAGGAGGATGAAATCGGAAAGCGCTAGTTAAAATAAGTGAAGAAAATGAGATTAAATTTAGATTAAATCAAATAAAAAATGATGTAGAATTAAATAAATATGAAAAACATGGATAAAAGGAATACGATGAATAGGTTTCCCATTGTCTAACACCAAGTAATATACCTGGAGAATAGACAGGATAACATGATGCTGAAAATTCCCTTGAAACGTTAGTAGTTACAAACAAGAGAGCAAAGAATCAGGCCTAATATACAGGCTGTCCCCCCAAAAAACTATACAATCAAAGATTAATTGTTTTGGCCAAAAATTTAAGTTCATCTCAATTGGAGTTTGACTGATTCGTTTTTAGGAGTGTTCCAGCTTTCATGAGATTTTTAGTTGGTGTAATTTGGGGGTCTGGTTCAGGAGTTATGGCTAATTAGCTGAGACAGTTGAAAAACCTGTTGGGTCAGTTTCGGCTATCCTGATATCAACAAAGTTGCCATTAAAAATCACTTTCAAGACATTCTTTATTGAAAATTAAGATAAAAAGTAGGTATAAAGTGCTGCTTCTTGTGATATAACATAATTTATAACTTTATAATGTCGCAATTGCTAAGAAAAACGTGTAGCATTGGTAATTCAATTCCAAACAGTCTTGTTGTCTCAGCTTTACTCCAGGTTTCAGCAGAAGGTAGAACCATAAAAACACCCTTGTTGAAAGTAAACTGAGACCTTTGAACACAACCATCCTTTCCTTTATTGCTCTTTGAAAAAAAAAAAAAAAAAAAAAAATTCAGCCTATGTTTTCTATTGAAATATAAGCATATACAAATCACCTTTTGTTTTCATTTTAAGTTATTTCTGTAACCAAATAAAAGGTAGGGGATATGTTGTGCATCTAATCTATATGAAATCACTACATATCACAGAAAATATGGATGACTTGAAATCTCTCGTTGCACCTTTAAAATAAGTGAAGAAAATGAGATTAAATTTAGATTAAATCAAATAAAAAATGATGTAGAATTAAATAAATATGAAAAACATGGATAAAAGGAATACAATGAATAGGTTTCCCATTGTCTAACACCAAGTAATATACCTGGAGAATAGACAGGATAACATGATGCTGAAAATTCCCTTGAACCGTTAGTAGTTACAAACAAGAGAGCAAAGAATCAGGCCTAATATACAGGCTGTCCCCAAAAAAACTATACAATCAAAGATTAATTGTTTTGGCCAAAAATTTAAGTTCATCTCAATTGGAGTTTGACTGATTCGTTTTTAGGAGTGTTCCAGCTTTCATGAGATTTTTAGTTGGTGTAATTTGGGGGTCTGGTTCAGGAGTTATGGCTAATTAGCTGAGACAGTTGAAAAACCTGTTGGGTCAGTTTCGGCTATCCTGATATCAACAAAGTTGCCATTAAAAATCACTTTCAAGACATTCTTTATTGAAAATTAAGATAAAAAGTAGGTATAAAGTGCTGCTTCTTGTGATATAACATAATTTATAACTTTATAATGTCGCAATTGCTAAGAAAAACGTGTAGCATTGGTAATTCAATTCCAAACAGTCTTGTTGTCTCAGCTTTACTCCAGGTTTCAGCAGAAGGTAGAACCATAAAAACACCCTTGTTGAAAGTAAACTGAGACCTTTGAACACAACCATCCTTTCCTTTATTGCTCTTTGTTGAACACTGCTTTCTTCATCATATTCCTCCCTGGCACCGTGAAGTCAGTGGGGAATAGGGGAAGGGTAAATTGTCCCTCCACATTAGAGCGCTGTCCACACATTTGTCCCTCAACAGACTTGTAGACTGTTACATTTGTTTCAGCAGTCAAATTCCCCAAATTTCCATGAATTTCATTATTATTGTCCGCATGCGAGTGAGTCCCTCATTTCCCCACAACATAATAATTTCTGGTGCTTTCGCTGAAAAATAATATATTGATTAGTTCAATGCATGATAATACCTTCACTCCGATCTGAACAATATTCTTTTGTTTGAAAAGGGTTTAATCCCACAATGATGGTACACGCCTTATACCTTTAGTTTCTTGAACCCTCAGGTGAAACTGGCCCAAGTGTTTTTTATCCTTTGTGTTCAACTGACGATATCTCCACTTAGGGTCCATCAAATTGGATGGAATAAAAGCGAGGATTTAGCTTAGGATCTTGTCTAACAAATAAAATCAAAATATCTGGCAAAAATGCACAGTTTACAGTTTTTATAATTTTTAGTTTGATTGTATAGTTTTTATTTGGACAGTCTGTAGGTTTGAAAAGCAGACGACCTCCACCTACCCATTTAATTGCACTATCAAGATGGCCATCCAACGCAAGACAGATGTTTGCAGCATCTATCCTAAGCTCTGACTGAAAAACAGCTGTCCAGAGGGGAAGTCAATTGCTGAAACGCCTTTTCTTCAAAAACGTGCCCAATTGGGCAATGTGAACGATCTCCTGCCAAAGTCAATGAGGAAAAGAGGGCCCTTCAGATGCACCTTGTAGCTAAAAATCGACTATGGCATTGTTAACCTAATTTACTGCCATGGGAATGTTTATACTCTAAATGAGATTCATTAACATTAATAAACACTTAAGGCATCACTTTGTGCAATATCATGGAATTCACACCGATTCTCAAAATGCCTAATTACAAGGCCTGAATGAATTACCTAGGTCTCAACACTATAGCTACAAACGAGATAAAACCTGGTCCCAGGGCTGCAAATTGGGATAGGGGGGGTTGTGGGGAGGCCCGTCTTACTATCTGCGTGTTGAATGCACTGTGCGTCCGCGTCGTACCACACCGCCCTATTCCTTCACTTTTCACACAAAAAATGTTGGATCTCCCACATTAAGTTTGTGGTCCGCAAAAATCATCTGGGCGCCCTGATCATTCCCCAGCATGCGGCCCCGTGCTTCCTAGCCAGCCAGCTAGTCGATGTACCGGACAGGGAAGCTTCAAGATCGCGACAGTGGCGTCCAGTTCTTAAGATCCAAATAAACTCTGGAACAGATTCCGTTCCGCCGGCTATGCTGAAATCGGAACGGGAGAAGAGCGTTCCGCAATGACAAGGTTCTTGTCCACAGGCCGACATGACAGAAATATCGCCTGCCTCAGAAAGATGGCCTCAAACAACTAAAAGAATACATAATGGGACAAACATCCGGCCAACAATTGATTATTACTTGCCTAGGTGTGGCTGGCCACTTCCCTTGGAACCATTTGCCTTGATAAAATCCTAAGTCCCCAAAAACCATCCTTACTACAGATGTGACGGCTGAAGGTCCCCACTATTGCACCAAAACTGATCTGGATAATGGACATGCCATTTATTTTTTTGATTGAAAACACTAGCCACAACTTACTCACATTTTGCACCAGATGTGAGTGTAATCTTGAACCAAATGTTGTATTTACGGTTAATCTATCAAACGCTCAAATATGCCCCTGGCCTAGTGAAATCGCTTTGCACACGGACGAAAGAGGATCAGTGATTGCAGATTACGCAAATATTTTTTGTGTGCCGATTTCATGGCAACTTCACTTTATGAATTATTGGCAAGAATTTTTAATGAGAAATTAACACAGTTTTGATGAATATAATCGCTGTGAGGCCGCCTAAAACACAATTTTTTGAAGTAAGGGCCGAACTGATTTTTGCTTGGCGAAAGGCACTCCCATTTTTTTTCACATACGTCCTACATTTTTTTTTCTCTGCAAAACGCACTGTCGTGAAGCTGCTCGAGCTAACTAGATTATGCCTACAAAGAAAGAAAATCATTCATACTAGTGACAGATGCAACGGCCCCCTATCAGATCCCTTGTCAACATCATAGATGGTCATACGTCCATTCTTAAAAGCTCAGAATCACATGCGTTGAACTGGCATCAGTGCGCCCTTTCCAACACTCACAACTAGTTTTTCACCGCCTCGTCAACAGATTACCCCATTTGGAAATGAAAGATGATACATTGAGCCTAAACTTTCCTGGTTCTTCGGTTTTGTAACCAACCATGGGGAATAATAAGAATTAGGTAAGTCCTCACATCGAAAGGCTTTGCAAACTCGTCCACTTATTTCATTGTCAGTCATTGTCAGTTTTCATAGTTTTTTTGGCCGGAAATTTTAGGTTAGGGGTCCCACTTGTGTAGTGAGCTGAAAGCCTTTGAAAACCCTCTTCAAAAACTGTTTGCAGATGAATTTTAACTGCATGAATGTTACGAATAGGCTTAACCCGGACTTTGGGCTTTTTCCTAGCCCGAGATTCGCTTCAGAGGTTCCATTGTTTTTATAGCGCAGTGAAGGTGAACCATTCAGCTGAAAGCTAGCGAGACATGAGCAATTCTCGCCTTGCCTCTAGATTTGTAGACATAATGTCCTCGTCTCGATGCTGTTTTTTCAATGAAACTTGTTACCTATACCCGGCTGTCTGCAACAATAAGTGTGTTTGGTAGCATGCCACAAGCAGCCACACTTTTACTGCTAATATCCCTAGTGCGTGCGAGGCCCAGGATAATTCCTCACACGGTCCCTCGGTAAAGGGATAAATGTTCAGCAAAAATAATTTGGGAATTCAAATTGCAACACTATACAGAGATTACCCTGGGACGTTTTAATACAACTTCCATCTTCCCAAGATTTACCCTTTTTTGCAATTGAACGAACCGTGGCCTAACCATCGCCAAATGATACTACTTATGGATAAACGAGCATCTTGTGTTTGAACCACCTTTTTAATTAAAACACAATATTATCGTTGGCTACCTCCCATAAGCGTTGGGCCTCCCTCTGCATTCCCGTGTTTGGCCCGGATGGCGTACACGCCGTTTGATCAAAGTGTTGCTCACATTTTGTCCAATTCTTTCCGGGTTGGTCTGCGATGTTTTGACGGCTCCCGTTGCGGGTATTACGGTACAGTCGTACTGGAACGCGCGATGCCTTCTTGTTGGCATGTCATTATGGTTATTACGGTTAACATCGGTAGTTCATGATCCGACAATTGATAGAACATCCTCTCTACAGCAGCTCGTGAAGGATTGACTCGAATCTGAACAATCTAACGGATCTGAATTCGTACCGACGATAGGTTTGCGTATCGCCAAGGTATTTCTAGAATTTTGATGTAGATTTAGAAGATAAGCCTCCTTAGCTCGCGGTCGACGCACTTCCTGAACTGGCACCAAATTACACGACTGCGGCCTTTTTCCTTCCCTTCTCGCATTTTTGAGAGTGAATTGACGATGTGACCCGTTGCATACAATATTTATATAAATCGGTGGTAATGTAAGGGGCCACTCAAACTAAACCAACAGTTACCTCCGGTTCCTCCGGTAAGAACCGGTGTTTTCTATTTTTCTCACATGAATACGTTCACCGCCCTTACCACTGGTTGAGACCGGCGGTTGATTTTTGAGCTGTCCCTAACAAATATAGTTAAACCCAAAGCAAGAATGAGTTAGATTTAGCAAATAAAATTTCGCAATCGACCACAACACCCCTTACATCCTACGCTGACAGAGAGCCTAATGAAATGGCAAACGAGGGGATCAAAAGCGGTGTGTGAAAGTAATCATGTCCGGCAGGTATCATAGTCCGGGCTCTATGGACGACAACGTAATAAATCGTGTAACTAATGTTGCGTAAAAGGTCAACTGGATCGATTGCCCCTATTGTTCACCATTGTTTCCCGCTGTGAGCCCGGAGGACTCTATCTCCTGCCACCGGCTTCAAGAAGACACCTATTCTTGCTAACGACGCAAAAGATTGTTTTACCAAGAACGCAATGCACACCAACGAACAAAAACCGCCGTGTGAATGAGCATTTGAAAAAACAAATGTAGGTTAAGAAAGCTATGGCAGCCAAACTTACCATATTCTTCTGCTGCTGGTAATAATCATTTTCTTTGATGTCCATCATAAAAATGTTATTTATTCTTACGTCTTTATTTAAACTATTCAGTTGTAAAAGAATATGCCCTATATCGGTTTAAATGCTAAAGAATGGCTAGAGATTGTATTTTTACAACCACCAAACGCTAAAAGTACAGATTTTAGGCCCTTTTGAAGTTAATATTGTTTAATAATGAATTTTAATTTATTTGCAAGATAGGTCTACATATATTTCGCTATTGTGGCATTCATTATTGGGCCAACGTATCTATGATACCTGTGGGGATGGATACACCCAGAGAGCTTAAGTTGGTTTGCCATAACAAACAAAACGAGACATCCGAAAACACACAAATTAAGATAGTAAAGTGCTGAAGGGCAGCTTTCAATGTCAGTCTGATGCAATGATAGAAATAACCCGCGGTCAATATAATCCACGGCCCAAATGCAATAGCCCACTCCATTCAATATCAAGTGTACAATCCAAAGACACACACTTTCGATTTAGACACATCACTCATCATGAATCATGGTCAACAGAGAGTCCTCGTTAATGGTTTATGGTCGCAGGCTGATTGGTTTCTAGACAAACGATGACCTCGGGAGTCCCACTTATCTGGCGGGTACTCTTTAAGCTCACTCCCTCTTAACCGCATTAGGCCCCATGAAGTCCACTGGTATAGCGTAAAGACAATTTTCAAACTCAAGCAAAATTGGCCCAAATTGCCCGAATTCAATTAAACTGAACTGTTGTTTATCCTAAATCCATAAACTAGACACACGGAAAACTCATTCCCACCACCTACCCACAAATCCAGTCACTCAAGAACGGGTGCCTTCACAGGGATGTTTGAGTGGGGGAACAAAGCTTAATAGTTTTCGTTTATTTCGATGCTATGTATGCAGAAACTATTATTTTTTTCTGTTGTAGATGTTGGGTTGTTAGATTTAAATAAACTCTGAAAGAAAGACATATTCATTATTCCAGTTTGTCAAATATCCATCTATTTTGAATATTGACATGTCATTGCGACATATCTGTGGACAAGTAACATTGAACATATATTACACTTATCTGTCCGGTGCAGCAGCACGGTTCAAAAATTGCTGTCCATCTACAGACCACATTGACAGTGCTATCCCGATGTCATAAAAATACGGAACCACTTAGGACTTAAGGAATAAGGGTTTCTTCAAAATTATAAGCCCGTCAAAAGTTCGAACACGGGGTGCGTTGCGTGTATGAAAGGAAAAGACTGAAGTTCCCGATACTGGTGCATGAAGCGATTGACGTCTTATTTGGAATAAAATGGGATTTTAAGAGATATATGAGTTGGAAACAAATCAGAATGAAATTATTGGAACCGGGTCTGTAAACATACGAAATTTAAACAACAATACCAAACACACAGAACAAACAACAAGGCCAAAACAAAAAAAACATGCAGCACTTTAAAAACGTTTCTTTCACAGAGTTATAATGTAGATCCCACATTAAAATTGGGAATTTTAATGAAAGAAAGCCTTTTCCATATAATTTATAGGCATAGTCTGCAGCAACTTTGAAAAAAATCTCTATAAATTTGCACTTAATGGTTAACCGAGAACGTATTGAAGGTTTATTAGAAAAACAAGAAACGAGAAAACAAAAAAAACACACAAACACAACAACAACACAACAAGTTTTGAACTTTCCTGCTTCTAAGGATCTTTGAATTTCTGCTTGGACGCCGAAAACAAAAAAATAACTTTACATACATCTTCTTTTCATTGGTATTCATGCTAGTATGACTGAGGAAAATTACGTCCAGAGAAGTTGATAAGCTACGTGTATCTAACTCATGCGTATAAGCTTATATACCAGACCTTTTCATACCATTACACAGTGCTTTGGACAAGTATTCGACTGAGTTTTCGGGAA
The DNA here is from genome assembly GCA_023653785.1 of Ophioderma brevispina. Taxonomy (NCBI): domain Eukaryota; kingdom Metazoa; phylum Echinodermata; class Ophiuroidea; order Amphilepidida; family Ophiodermatidae; genus Ophioderma; species Ophioderma brevispina. Next base: position 103,754 of record JAMKCH010017636.1, on the reverse strand, counting down.
CGGGCCCGGCCCCTGGTGAGGTGTAAATGCATTGTTGGACTTAGCTGATTGAATCCATCTGGTATCGAGTGAATTGTTGTTCATATCGCTTCAAAAACCAACAAATTACGAAACGTACAGAATAATTCACATATCATATCTCCATATATTAGCACAATTTAACAAAAAGCATCATGGCAATTCAGTCACGCTTGTAAGCTATAATGTCCGGCTGTCTTCCGCTCATATTAAAACAAAATTATATCCGGGTAGGTATAAGGAAAGAAGGAAAGAATGTTGGATTAATGTTCTCTAAATACCATGTGTTCTGGTGAAAACCACCGCTGTTTCACCAGAAAACAACACACGGCGTGAAACTTGTGGGCTTAAAACGGGTTTGCGTGAAATTCGGGTGAGTTTTAACACAAAATTTATTACGGTGACAATAATAACTAATAGTGTTATTCTGATGATATAAAAAAAATTTTTTGGGTTCAATAAATAAGTTTGAACTTAAACTTGAACTTCTTTCTCCCGGTCGAAAGTCCTACGCTCAAGGGTACTCCAAAATATGGTACCCAGCCAACAAGAACGACTCTATCGACATTGTGGCCTGAGCTAAATGCCCCGGCTAAATGCTTTGTATTTTGTTGAAGATGCTTGGTACATTAAGGCCTATATGGTTTTGTTCGATGTTGGTAAGGAGTAATTACTCCTAGATTCACACAATTCTGCAACAATTTGCTGAGATGATCAAAATCGGATTACATTATAGACATTACTTCAGAAAAAACTAACGTGTATGGCAATGAAAGCTGGCTGGCCTGTGATGCACATTCAGTGTGATAGTGGAATTTCATTTCAGTGAGCAGAAAAAACTTTTCAGTGTGAAATAGTCAGCATTTCACAGTTGATTTGTATTCCACGGTCGTCTGGCGTAGTGGCATTTCAGTGTGATTTCGCATTTCACAGTGTGATTATAAACCATTTTCTCAGTGGATTTGGATTTCACGCGGCAGTGCAGACATCTGGAGTGCATTTGAATACTTGGTATGAATATGCATTGGCATAACCATAGCTACTTGCATAAAGAATAACAAAGGAGCTCATTTCAGTTGTCATTTCAGTGGTCTTTTCTTTTGTTCAATTTTCATGTTCATTCAGTTTTCCAGTGGTCATTTCAGTGCTTTAGTTTCATAGTGAGTGACCAATGATTTCACTTTGTAAGCTTTTTGAACACAGACGGATGTGCGTTTTAGATGCGGACCTCTAAAGCAGTTACTACTGTTTTGATGTGTTTGGACAGAAGCCTGTTATTGGACTTGAAATGAAAATCACTTGCATCAAATGTGCTAGAGTGATGTATTGCTGCATTAAAATAGGTTTGGCGGTGGCACATTATAGTGTTATTGCTGCATAAATGATGCAAGCTGAAAAGTATATAGGTCAGGGATTTTTAAAAAGTATTTAGAGATTTAAAAAGTGGATAGCGCGGGCAAGCCAAATGGAGTTCTGATAAGCCAGTTTGCATTAGGAAAACGGACCCAGGATTAGAGTTGTTTAATGTTTCTGCTGGCAAACAGAATAATAAATTAATATTATTAAAAATAGAGCTGCATATTTCCTGGAATCTGAAATAAAGCAATAATATTAAGGGATTTTGATCAGGTGGTTTTGAGAGTATTTTGACCGTGTTTATCCATGAAAGTAAAAACACTGACTGCCAAAAATAATAGATTTTTAAAATAATTTACAGGCACAAATGACGTTATGGAGGATAGTCCGCCCGTCCTAGATTTTAGACCCAAATTTAGAAAAGGAAGACAAGTTAATACGAAAAAACAGTCAGTAATAATACGTAAAAATATTGTGACGCAGTCCATTATGACATTTAATCAAAATTTCAAAATAATATTATATCGAATTTGAATCTGGGCAATTTCTCTAATTAACAAACGATGCGCCTGCATTGTTGTTTTACCTTCAAAAAACTCATTAAGGTTATGATGAGGTGTACCCTCGTAGTAACGGTATTAATGCTTGTTGTGGTGGCCATACCCGATTACAACATAATTATTCTGTGTTGCACCCTAATTCCTAAAGTTTCATTGATCTGATATACAGTAATTTAACGTGAGCAGTAATTTGTGTAAACCATATGTATGCTTATATCATATAATGGGCCAAATTCAGCCAAAATTAGTTTGCGAGATGCGGATGAGAAAAATTATTAGTCCGCCGTACTCACGGTCCGGCTATAACGGGAAGGAATAGGGCACTCAATTAATTAAATTGACTCTTCAAGAAAACATTAAGTTTAGTACTCTTTATTCTGTTATCGTCTATGGGAGCCCGGACTATGGCTCTCGCGGACTAAATCGCTTTACACCTGGTACGGTTAATAAGCGTTCCTTTTACAAATGACCTAAGAAGACATTTTGAAACTAAACTATCAGCGTAAACTTAACAAAAATTAAAGAATCTATGTCAAATTTGGGTCTGTTAGAGACTGACCCTCTTGGAAAAATATGATCATAATCAAATCGGTTGGCTCTGCCGCAAACTAAGTCTTTTTCAGTTTTTGCCCGCCCCCTGCAGTTTCATTTTTATTTCAATTTGATTTGGTACAAGTGTGTACGGTCCCGGAAAGCCTGGCAGTGGTAAAAACTACGAAAGGCTTTATTCCGAGGGGTTTTTAGAATTCACTGTCATATTCCATCAATTATTAAAGGTCTAAAGGACTACATGGGATCAACCCGGTTAGGTATTAGACACTACAAATCATGGAAATGGAAATTGTTTTTTGATATTCACATGTATTCATTTACACCGTTTCGATAGAAATCTGGTAGTGCACTATCAACCCCCCCCTACACGCGACAAAACAAGAATAACCTTACCCTAGAAAATCATGTCATTAGAAATGTTGTTCACTCATGGTGTTCACTCACTTATATAACAACATTTAAAAAAGCTGTCTGGTAATCCAAAAAATTGGAATAACTCAAAAAACTAACGATTGAAATTGTTTCTTCCCGTCGGAAGCAAGCACTCGTCGGCGTATTGGCAATGACTATGGACTGGACATAGCCTAGGGACCTCTGTATCAGTTTTGTAGTAAAGGTAACAACCAACTCTGAAACAAATGGAGCTAATTGGCCAACAGGCTTGAAGCAAGGAAAATGATCAAACAACAGAAGTCTGGCATTTTATGCTCCCCCAACGAAAGGAATTTGATTTTGTAAAATTAAAATTATGCAGGCTTCACTTATCCTGGGTAGTAGGGGACTAATTAAGTAATCATTCACCTAACTCTATTATGCTTACTGAGGCGTCAAGTAGACACATGTCCTGCAGAGGGCTCCTTAGGCTATCCAGGACATTTCCGAGATTAAACAACATTAAGCTACTACGAGCAGATCCTTAAGTTAGCCAAAACGACCAACCGGGCCAATGTGAAGACATAGGTCAGGCAGAGCGGAACAAAATTGGATGTTGCTGTGCTGATGACAGTGTGATCCAAATGAAATTTTCTGTTTTTATATTTGTAACTCGTTCATTGATCAATTTTGTATGTATATGTTTATTTTTATATCGCTTTGCTGTCTTTCTGGCAAATTTTGATATATATGCTATTACTGAATAAAATATGAAATTGATTATAAATGAAATGAAGAAGTACTGAGATCCTGTTGGCAACCCTCATTGCTTAACAAGGGTCATTCTGGGACAGGGCGCACGAAACGAACTGCCGGCAACATCGTTGCAGTTGTCATGTCAAGTGCGCGGCCATCCAAACGGAAACAGTCCAAGGAGAAATAACTGTGACTCTTCGGAGAGTCTCTTTCATTGCTCATTGAACTGCATAAATACTTTTATAACCGAATTTGTATTCGCAAAACAAAACAAACAAAACCAAAAGTAACATCAAAGCAATATAAAACCACAAAAAAAGGCTAACAAAACAACACAAACCAACAAAACAACCTTTAAATATTAAATCTTCATATTCGCAAGAAACACGGCTCTGGAAACAGAAAGTAAAGAAAATAAAATATGTGCACAAATTCTCAACGAATGGCTTCTGATGTTAGATTGCAGTGCTAATTCGATAGGACTTTTATCTTCAAGTGGGGGGTCTCACAAACAAGTATATTTGAGTTTAGATTTTCAACCAAAATTGGAAATTTCATTAACCGTGGCTAAATATTTTGATGCTCGTAAATTTTCACCAAGAAATAAAGCTTGGTAAGGATTATTTAACTTTGTGCAATTGATCTAACTGGTTGAGTGATTTCCATTCATCCCCTAGTACCACTCCCACTCCAAATCAATAATGTATTGTGATGTCACTGCCCTGGTTAATGGTAGCAGAGACATCATATTCCTTTGTGAAATTGCAAGTAAAATTAACTGCAACAAAAATACAGATGCTAGCTTTCGAATTTTGGTGCAAATTACAAAATATTCAAACTTCTGATGATTTTCTAGTTATGTGGATTTGAACTGCATTAAAGGCACTATCAGTGATTTGCTAAATCAGAAAATTTTTGAATCATGAATGTCTGTAACAAGAATGGGTATCCTAACATACTCTACAGGTGATAGGACCAAAAGCAGCCTAATAAGCACAAAATCGGATATTTTAGTCATTACTGTCCGTACGGACACTTACTACAACACGTAGTTGAATGGGGAATCGAATCTTTGAACACTGCAGTTTTCTTCATTTTCTGTCAATTGTTCAGTTCGAAAAAAATAACTTATGAGAATTTTACATACTTATCCTTCACTTATAAACCATTCCTGAAAATTTCAAATATTTCGACGCTTTCGGGTGGATCACTGATAGTGGCTTTAACTATGTGCTTGTATATGGCCTCAATATATTATCTTGCAAAACCCCCACTTTAAGCTAAACCGTTACGGGATATACTTAATATGATGTTTTACATCCGTTTATTATGAAATTACATCGCAAACCTAATATAATGCCCACGATAACCATTTATTACCAATAATGAAGAATGAAGAGTCACCGCGTCCATTTCAAATAAAATCAACAAATACATGCGCACGATTTTGAATGGGTACCATTGCACTTGATACGGATATTAAAGCAATATTAGCACATATTTTGAAGAGCGCCCCAATCATTCAACAAATTTGAGATTTTTACACGGTTGCATTGGTAACTGGTTAGTAAACTATACCTGTGAATGGAAAAGCTCGAAAATGTCTGTGTGTCACAAACGAAGGAATTTGTAATTAGCGCCATGTACGTGTCTACACTCATCCATTAGTCCAATCTGGGATCCCAATTCCAATTACAAAATCGCTTATTTTATGATAAATACGAATATTTTAGCATTCTCGTTCGTAGGTATAGATTCCTAGACAATTACCAACGTAACTGTGCCAAAATATCAAATTTTGAAAATTGGGGGCGCTCTTCAAAAATGTGCCATTATTGCTTTAACTGAAGAGGAACTGATATTTAGCATTAATGTTGGTTCCACGTAAACATTTGAACACTGGTGACGCTGTTAATTTATAGAAACATACAATAACCGTTAGTAATCTCTGAGTAGACATTACCAGGACATTTATTTTTACCATAATCACCATCATGCGCTTAGTATATAGGTTGTACGATTACCAAAGTGATTGTAACAATATTGTATATATAAGCTAAATTGTAAGTCAATGTTAAGATCACTGAACGCTTTAACCTTTTAATTGCAAGTATAATCACATGTGGACAATGGGGACAAAATACGTTCGATGGGAATATCCTCACAGAAGAGGTTATATTGCACCTTAATAACGATTCTCTTTGCACCAACAGATACTCATATAATGTTGTTTACGAAATACATGCTATGGATGATAAAGTACCGGAAGTGTGGAATCGAATTAAAGTCTAATGTTATTGATACACAATGTTCCGTTTGATCTGGGAATCACCTTTAAAAACATTCCCACTCTCTCACTCACTTTCTTACCCTGCACAACACGTCAAAGAAAGCGAGATTTTGTCTTGAGGCAAACCCGCAATAGAATCAAGTCTACCGTGCTGTCTCAAAAGGGCCGTAGGATAAATGCATTTTGTGGTGATCGCACCATCTTTACCCCGCTATAATATCCGAATGCAGAGGCTGTTTATTGCGTCGATGATTTGGGTGTGTTAAATTGCATGGCGGATTTGGAGCAAATGATCTGTCTGTCGGTTAGTGTGTAATGTGTGTTACCCTTTGATGCTATCATTTGATCGGGTGATCACTCGTGAACATTCAAGAAGGAGGATTATCCGAAATAAAATCTCATCTTCTTTCCCTGGATGCAGATTTACTCTTTTGGGAAGAAATAAGAGGTAATGAATCCCGAATAATTCGTCTCAAGACATAGCGGCTTGCCTCACAGACGACGGGGCTTATAGTGACAACTCCATTACACTTAACAATGAATTATATTATACGTGTTAAGGGTAATAATTAAATTATTTAAAAAAAATGGCGTAATTGGAAGTCTATAGCGCAACTTTTTACTCATTGCTCATTATCAATTTTATGGTTAGTAATACCCAAACAAAACAAGAATAACAATTAGACATAGTGGGCTAGTTTGCTAAAAGTAGGTTGTGAAAAGGATTGCAAAATAAATTTCAGATAAAATGTTACATTGATATTTGGAGTTTTTGGTTCTCACATGAGGTTAATTATTCCAAATAAAACCTGAAATATTTAGGTGAAACTGGTGCGTGTATTGTATTGTTTGCATGTATCTGGTGGACAAACAAACCTCCATTAAACACAATTTATCTTCAATGAAAGGACACCATAGGGCACCTGCATGCCGAGAAAACAAAATAATCACCTGCAAAAGAAAGTGGAATGGTCAGGTGAAGCTATGGGAAGATAGAATGGTCATAACGTATTGGTCACACGCGTTGCTTTCTTAGCAACGCGTTGCTTGCAGAAAACAACGCGTTGCTTTGCTTAACAAGCAGGTAAGTGAAAAAGCAACGCACTGCTCTTATGAAAGCAACGCGTTTTTTAAGCACTGCCTGAAAGCAACGCGTTGCTTTTCCACTTTTCTGATTCTTTGGTTGGCTTAGCAACGCGTTTTTTTTCACTTTTCTGATTGGTTGTCTGAGCAACGCACTGCTAATGAAAGCAATACAATGCGTTGTTTAAGTAGCGTTGCCTTTTTCACTTTTCTGATTGGTTATTTAAGCATCGCATTGTTTTAACCTCAATAGGGTCATGTGATTCCACCAAAATCCTATTCTTAACACACCTGATTTTGCACTCATTTTTGCCCCAAAATTGTTAGTACTTAGGGAATTTTTAGCATGATCATGAAATGTTTTGTGGTCCTCTAGCTTCTTGTACACTTTTTATCCCTACGTACTGACATGAGTTTTGTACAGTACAGTAAAGGCAAATTGCAATGCATTATGGGATTGGTTCAAAACACCCTCTGGTAGGTCACTATATATGTAGGCCACGATGTTGTAATTTCTGATACAAAATTACAAATTTCTTCCAAAGTAGATCGAATTTAAACATAGGATTAAGCACACATAATATAATTAGGCCAATGGTTTAAATGATATAAAATCTCACCTTTTTAGGTGGTAAGTCGGGGTGACGAGGCTGTGGATCACATTAAATGCCCCTTTAAATACAACAAACACCTAGTTCAAAAGAGTCGGCGCGAGCTATTTCAATTATCGAGCGTAAAGATCAATTCAAATTCTAAATTCTGACGAGGATCTCAGGGAGGGTGCTATTTAGTTTCTGCAAAGTGCTCATTTACAAGCGTATGCGCATGTTCTTCCTCTAACCCAGTCATATATTCTTTGAAGGGATTTATCAATTACTTAAAGGCGATTTACCCTAAACCAGTGCAGACGATAGCGTACTTGTACGTATACGTACAAGTACGTACATACGTCACCAAATTATAAAGAAATACAAAAGAATGTTTAAAAATCCTCTCGGGATTCACAGTTTTGAGATGAGAAAGGATAAAACATTTCAGAACTGATGCCAAACGCCATTATAAACAACTTCTATGTGTCAAAATTTTGATTTCATGTGTTGAAATTTAATTATTGAAAAAAATGTCACTGATGATGTCATATCAATTTTCTTAATTAATTAATATCTTTTATTTGAAAAAAAAATATCAAAAATCCGCACATACAGTTTGTTGATAAGTTTACAACTCTATGTTGTGAAGATTACAACTTCAGAACTGTCAAAATAAACTGTCGCGGGGTGAAATGTTAAAACCTAATGTATTTCTTTAAAAAAATTGCGTTGCATTGCGGGAAATTATGACGTATGTACGTACTTGTACGTATACGTACTTGTACGCTTTCTTCTGTACTGTAAACGGGTCAGTGAAATCTATGTGTTACAAGCGTCCACAAAAGAGTGAACAAGTCAGGTTTTTGAAATCTTCGGATTTTGGACATAGCGTAAAGCACATACATTTAAGCTTTAAAATTACACTTAAACCAATTTCAAGCATTATTGTGATTTTGATATTTTCAAGAAAAAGGCCAAATAATGTTTTAATAATCAAGGTTCATTTAATCTGAAATCGCTAATTGCTAGGAATTTATAACTTATTAATTACTTGACAGAAACAATGCAACTTATAGGCAGCGGCTTAAACAGCGCCATGTTGCAACATTTAAACACACTACGAAACACACCGAATGGTGAGTGCCAGCTTCCATGGTTCCTTTGCCCATGCAAAATAAACCACATAGAGAGTGGTATTCAGGTTTAAAAAAAATATCTGTCATACAAATTAAATCACAAATTGAGTTGTCGAATTAAATCTAGCAAGTGACCCCACTGAGTTTAGAACCGCGAACCCTTTGGTCCAGAGGTATTCTTGCTAACCCGCTAGACCACACCACTTTCTCAGTGTTCTTTTTAAGTGCACTTATCAATGATTTTCATAATTAAATCAGTAATTATTTACTTAACTTTGGTATTCTTGGTATTTAATTCTGTAAAATAAAACAAAATCTTCAACATCATAATGCCCTTAATACATCACATGCAGATCAAAGTCTGTGAACTCTGGTGAAAGGTTGTCGAATTCATAAGCTTGATTAGGCATACAGACATAGTTGCCGCAGACATAATCCGGTGTTCTGACAATGGACGCACAACGAAATTGGACGAACTTAACATGTGTATATGGATGCTGCTTCACACGTGCTCGGGGTAGATGAATCCATTTTACGCCGCACTGGTACTCGTTGAGGCAATTATCAAGAGGGCGCTATAATGTTAGAATGTAAGCACATTGTTTACCGTAGTGTGATTAGATCCGATCCAACTATAAGGTTCGCCTCAAAATTTCAACTTCAGAAAAAAATCGAGAAGCGTGATATATATTATAATTTTAATATATCAGTGTCTCACAAAATAATTTGGCTCAACTAGTCCAGTCTGGTTTGAGCTATATTCTAAAATCAGAGCATATGCTGGTATTGGAAGAGAATTTACGAGAAATGTAAGTTTGATGGGAAATGGGCGCACTCCTGTACAAACTCTATGGATGCTTCTATTGCCGTCAGACTATCTGACGGGAAATAGACGTTTGACAGAAAAAGAATGCACTTCTGTACAAACTCTATGAGAGAGATTTTTGATTTTTTTGTGATATCTGAAACATTTTAAACCGATCCATTGATTGTAATAAGCTCCTAATAACCCTTCGAACCAATTTGGCAAAAACTTGTATTTAGTGAACTTGTTATTTTCCACTAATAACAAATTACTTTCTTTTGCATTGCTATACAAACTCTATGTCTTACAGTACCTCTGATTAGCTCTGATGATATTACCTGGCAAGTAACCAATCGAAATAGTGCTTAGATGTCGCTAGTGAGAATAACTATTTCAATTGCTCTTTTTCCCGTTACAACTTAAACTATTTGAACGGAAACCCTTTACTCAGGTTAGTCCAAAATATCACCAGAGGTAAGACCTTAGTTTGAGGGGACGCCTTAAGCATAAAGTGGATTTCATAAACCATGTTGTTATCTAAAAAAGGACTGTTGTGGCTGCGCGGGCTTTTGACGAATCTAATATTAGAATGATTTTGTTTTAATAGTGGTAGAATTTTAACTGGCAGAGAGCAATTGATATATTTGATCTTAAATATTGGTATAATTATGAAATGTAGTCCTTTGGTTTTGGTTTCCGCTTCTTTCTAACTCATTCTGTGTACCCAGCAGATACTGTCGTTTGGCAAAACTAAAAGCAGATACCTTGGAGCCCATGAGTTTATCACCCGACTAAAAAGGCATGACTAGCATCACCATTAATCGACCAGCCTAATCTTACGTACGTAAGAACAAAACCAATCTCACAGATAATACAAATCTATTATGCACTTCCTCTAATCGTTTCCAACCAGCATTAATTAAAGCTTGTTCGGATTACTTGAGGTTTATTGTTGACGATGCAACAGTTAATTGTCGTTATAGTGACATGTATCACGGCGGGTGTTTTATGTGATAGAAAATGTTCAAGCCACAGATTTTGAAGGTTATGATCTGCTCGATGAACCATAACTCCCGGCTATTTTGGGTCTCGATAACTTCAATTAAGTCTTCCTTTATGAAACCCGTCCATCCCCTCTGGCAGATTTCATTCACACTGCTAAAGATGAAGATATACGTCACGATTCAAAGGTGGTTTTGGCCCTTATGTTAGTATTCCGAACGAATATAGGCAATTTTTCACTGAAATCATACCTGTATTGTGAAATTACATATGTGGCCAAAACTCTCATTTTACGAGGAAGTCAGCTATTTTCCAAAGATGTACCATTGTACTCAGTATTGCACATCTCTGGGAATACTCGTTAATTTAAGAGAACTAATCACAAATTCTGCTTTTGACATTAGAGCGCTTATACAGCTCCCCTTTTCAAATAGACCATACAAAAGAGATGGCCGGTGCCCGGTAATCAATGTCATTTGTATGCTTGGAAATTTGAGACATCCTCTCAAATGTCCTCTACTCCAAACACTTAAGTATAACGCAGTACTTTGTCACTTTCGCCAGCTATGAAGTTACATCACGATGGTATTTAGCGTCAAAATGTAAGGCATATCATATACTGTAGTCTGGAAAGTGAAACTTCAAATATTTTTCAAAATTCCAATAACGAATGCTTTAAAAGTGCATGGCGCTGTGTCAGTCCCCTGCGGCCATTTGTCTTCACTCTGAAGTGTTCATTATAACACGCTGAATAAATCTTCTTATTTTCTGTAAAGTGTGACTTACAATATGTTTCCAACGTTGTTAAGTGCATGTGCGATCTTGCAAAATCTCAACAGGTAAACACATTAGGAGGTTGACTAATAATGGACAAACAGAACAGTACATTAGATAATACTTTAAATTGAGCGTCGCCAGAAAAAAATAACAAAACGCAAATGTCAATTTTGATACAATCACATTTAGCATGAATTGGAGATCGGAGTTGATTCTGTTTTAAAAGGAAACATGATGATCCTTAGCAGTCAAGCCACAGGCGCCACTTTTTCAAATACCAAATTAATTGTATGTACATTGAAAGCACTCATGTTTAAATGGCCGTAGGATTTTTCCTGACATTTGGTATTCCTGGAAAGTAATTTTGGAGATTAAAAAACATATAGACCAGAATTGATATTACTATGATTCGATTGTGCTCAATCTCGGATATACATTTAATTTACAACCCGTCCATCCTTTTGTGTTTGTTCAAAATTACAAATATTACGTATTGTTTATGAACACAAGGTGCAGGATGGATGTTACATTCTGATGGATGGTGGCGCAGATATAGTGCAACCATTTTCACCGACCCATGGTCATGTATATCAATCATTGTACGAGTTCGAAACAGCTTATAGTAAGAATAATAACACCAATTCTTGTACGTCTGCTTCAAGAGAACGCACATGAGGATTGTAGTATGTGTGTGGTGTGTGGTCTGTGGGTGTCTGTGTGTGGCTCTCTTTTCTGCCAAAAGCTTGGACATTACTACCAAAAACTCAGTCGGAGGAACCACTGGCCCAAGCTTTATATGGGGTACACAAAATGCCACCTAATACCCCCTACATGACTTTTGGCCCATTTTGTAAAATACTGTCTGTGATGTGTATTTTGTGTTTTTGCAAAAAAGTTTATCCCTGCCACCTTCATGCACGACTATTACTTTTGAACTCTCTCCAGTACCCTGGGATGGCCACCCATATCCCTCGTCCGACCAAAGGGGGGGGGGGGTCCACCACATTATGGATGATTCCCACGCACAAAAGCGCAAAGGAATATGATGTAAGGCTTTTAGGTATTGTACGTGCATCCTTTGGGGTATTTTAGCGAAAAACAAAATTGGCGGTGCCACCTTCGGAGGCTAGGGTATCCCGTCAACATGTCAAGTAACAAAAAAAACTGGCATGTTACGTATGTGCTACTGTAAGGCAAATAAGGACAATATTTGTATTTTTTCTTCTTTTTTTTGTAGAGTAATAACATGTGTATGCTTACTTTAGCACCATCTTGCCCAAATAAATACCAATTTTGTTTGCATGGAATGGCGGAAAAAACGGTTGAAAACCCTTGATTTTGGAGATTTGCTTACAAATAACGTTATCAATAAGCTCTCCGTTATATGACGTCATATGATATTGTTAAAACTGGATATGTTTGTACTTTATTTGGAAGAAGAAAAAGAGACAGTGGACATACACACTAATACCAAAAAAGATGATTGTTTGTTCTTAATTAAGAAAAAAGTCGGGGGAGGGTAACCACCACCACTTCCTGGTCGTGAATGTAGTAGAAAAAACCTTGGTTGGACGAGGGATATGCCCGGGGGGCAATTCCATTCTTGGTAGTGAATTGTGAAGCTGTAAGACCTGTTTCTCAGATATTGTCACCCAAAGACCCCATTTTAAAAAACATCCACCCAAAGACCCCACCCCCCTTATTTTGGATCATTTGACACTGTAACCAAAGATCCAATACTGATCATTTTGCACTGTCACCCAAAGACCCCATATTTTGGCTCATTTTGACACTGTCACCCAAAAGACCCCTATTTTGGGGGGAAAATATTGAAAATTTTCACCCAAAGAACCTCCCATTTTTAGAAATTGTTTTCAAAAAGCTCAACCCAAAGACCCCCATTTTTGGGAACTGTGCGAAAAAAATTTGGCATTCGAAAAAACCCCATATAGGACATTTGCTGTCTCTCACCAAAGACCCCTTTTTCAGTACTCGGTCACACGAAAATGCCCCTTACAACCATATTTCAGATATGATTCTATATTTGTAACGTATCGAGGCCCAAAAAAGGTAAAGAGTAAAGGAGGGGCAGGAACCTGTAAAAACAGTGGAACGGGTACCAGTTCCCCAGGTCCTCCGAAAGAGATTGAACCAGGTTCAAACTTGTGTTACTGTAGGGGGTCGATCGTTACACCTCCTCTACAGCAATATGTTACCTTCACCCCCCCAACATTGAATAGTGCCCGTATCATTATCGCCTGGGCGGGGGAGGTTAAGCGCCTTACTCAACCAATTGCACAACTCGACGGGTCTCGAAGAAGGACTCTAATTACTAACTTAGGGGTGTGAAAGGAGCGCTCTCCCCACTGACTACCGTGCAGTCGGGGCCAGTTTTTTTTTTTTTTTTTTTCAAAATAAAGCAACAACAGCCTGCAGTGCTCTAGGTGTTTAAATTGCAATAGTAAAATTGTTTAGAGTGTGTTTGATTTACTTTGACCCATACCCTTACCACCTATATAGTCTAAAAAATAAGTTCAAAAGTATTGTACACTATCAACGACTCTAATACAATACAAATCGTCGGGTGTATTACATAGTGGACGGGTGTTAAACGAAATACGAATTTATATTTCGAGAAAATCGCAGTGGAAAAATCGCGAACTCTAAAGAGGTCGATAAAACACCCCCACATTACGATCAAACGATCAAAATCCGAATACGAAACGAAATGAACAATTGACAACTTATTTTAGTGAGAATACTCGTGTCTTCTTACTTGACAAAAATGTAATTACCTGGAAAAGTTACTGATTCTTATCCGTCACACTAAAATTTACGCCAAATGGCGATAGGTTCAGACATAGTGACGGAGTTGATTTGGCCGAAAGCGTTATTCAACATTCGTCATTATGCATACAAGAATCGGCGTTTCCGAACATCCGTCAACCAACGTGCGTCATCGCGAATCTTTCATTGTGTTTTATTACATATGACGGATGTTGAGTGGATTGCCGAGGATTTATTTATTTATTATTTATTTATTAGTCTTCTTTTGCCTGGGGAAACCCCTTACAGTGCTATACTGTTTTTCAGGGGGGCCCAGGAGTCAAACATAATACATCAAATAGTCTACAGTACAAAATATAACACACACAAAGAAAAAAATATCATATTTAAATGCTGCTATAAAAAAAATTCAAAACCAGCCCAGCTGGGATATTGCACATCAAGCATTTAAAAAATTAAAAATCCATCTGATATTAATAATTTAGTAAAACCTAAAATAAGTAAAACCTAAAAACAAAAACCCCGACCAAAAACACACTATCACACACATTCTACACAAAAAATCTTTCACAAACCTGAACTAACTCAAAACGAACTCACGAACTAAAGCAATCACTAAACTCACTCAAGACAAGCACTCACTCTAGCCAACCCACTACACTAACTCAATACCACCCAACAACCCCCATTCCACCCACCACCCACTCACTCACTCACACACTCAATCACTCTCTCACAACACAAACACACTAACACACAACACTCACTCACTCACTCACTCACTCATTCACTCACTCACTCACTCACTCATCAATAACTCACTCACAACACTCTCATCGCCGCTCGACTGAAAATATTTAATATAAAATTCTAGTAGTAGCAATATTTATAACTAAATTACATTGTGCTGCGTCAGATAAATTAAGATGGGAATATTTACTTAACAAAAGTATTTAATTAAACAAGCCTGGTGGGAAATCATGTATACACTTCTATGACAGAAGGTGCAAATCCGGCATTTTGTAATACACCAACGTCTATGTTATGCAACATTACGTCAAAATGGCCCAGTTTAATAAGATTATAATTAATTAGGTACTGCAGGCTTCGACACTTGGCATAGTTGAAGACTTTGATATTAGTACAATTTCATTAATTCGCAAAAATGATAAAAAGTCAAACATCCGGTCATTGGAATGCACCCGACGAAATCCATACTTTCAAGCGTTAAATGATAAAAAACATTTGGAATTGATTTGATATGTGTTGCTTCGGTTAGCAACATATGCAGAAGTTTTTTTTCTATTGTATAAATCAAAGGATCAGCTAAGACGCGACATTCATGAAATGAAGATGATGTTGGCAAAACAAATAATTTTGCATAACGTCTTTAGGTGCTCAAGAAAACTATGTGACCGTGAAAAGAAAAGAAGAAAACTGATTTGGATGATCTTTGTATCGGTTTGTTTGTTTGATTGTAGGCGTAAAAATTGCTTGAAAAAATAGGCATGTTGTGTTGTCACATAAATTGCCACTTTATTTCATAGTTTTTTGTTTTGTACAAATCAAAAATGATCAATAGGACATGGTATTCATGAAATGAATTATTGAATGTTGGCAAACAAACTACTTTTGCATAAACGGCATTAAAGTGCTTCACAGAACTCTTTGACCGTGAAAAAAAGAAACTGATTATGATTATCTTTGTTTCGGTGTAGGCGTAAATTGCTTGAAACAAATCGGCCTAGTTGTGCTTGTCACAGAAATGCCAACTTCATTATGCATAGATTTTTTTATTGTACAAATCAAAGGATCAATAGGACATGACATTCATGAGGTGATAAAGTATTGAATGTTTGCAACCAACCTACTACTGCATAAACATCATTAAAGTGCTTCGACAACTATGGGACAGTGAAAAAAAAGGAATGATTTAGAGGCCTTTGTATGCGGTAGGCGTAAAAATTACTTGAAACAAATCGGTCTAGATATGCTGTCACAGAAGAATGCCAACTTCATGTTTAAACACATCCAGGAAAAACTTTTTATCGAAATCCTTACGCTCACAGGAATGGTTTGAACGATTAAGCTCTCATTCGGTTCAAATTAAAATGCGTTTAACATAGAAACTGTAAATCTGACCTTAATATTGCTTGCAAAAAACTTTCAGGAAAAATAAATTTATCAAATGTTTAGCCCCTATGTCAAAAAAAAAATTTACCTTTTTCATTCTAGATTTTCTAACACTGCTTCTCGAAAAACTATAATGCTTTGCTTTTATATTTTCTGCTTTCTGTTCGCACATCTCATTCAGTTATTTCAGGTCTGTTTCCATATCTTATAACACGTGTACCAGTTCATTCTTTCGCTTGTTTTAGGTCCGACATCCTCTCGCTATTATGTCCATTACATGTTTCTGTCACTCACAAGGTTTATAAATGGGTTCTAAAAAGGTTCAAGGTCTTGTTAACCCCCGTAAGCTGACCACTAGCCCCGCTGTCCTCCGAATCACTATCATTACCTATACCGTAGACCACTAATCATAGACAGTGGATTGGCGACACAACAGTAAATGTATATTATATGATTGAAGCAACAGGGTGGACATCTTGGTATACCCAACCCAACACCAGTTAGCATTCCAGAGACACCCGTTGAAAGAGACACGACGACAAGGGGAGGAGAGCGGCCAAGATATCTGAATTTTAGATGTCGCCCATTGGTTTAACAGTTTAAAGCGAAATCTTGACAACAAAATCTAATTGTTTTATATGTTGTCCAATGACATTCTTATTCCAAACCTTTGGAGCTGAAGAATAACTATACTTAGGGTATTTCTGATTTTTTTATGACAGGATGAGGGTGCGTATGTGGGTCATGGGAAACCTATGAATGACCACATCAAAAACGTGTAAATCGGGTTGTGGTTTGTGTTGTGCGTTAATCTTTGGTGAATTGCTATAAACACTGATAGTTCTGTTTTTTAATGGACTTTATATTAATATTATTTAGTTAATTTTCCCTACCAGATTGAAGAAAAGAATTGAATTTATGATCAAAACACATTGCGGTTTTCAATGGATTTCTTCTGAAAACATAAATGAATGGCCAATCCCCAGATGTGTTTGAACATGTACGACGCGTTAGGTTCCTCTTACCCCTTCCCCTAGTTTAGCCATTACAAAAAAACCTGGAAACAGAAAATATGAAAAAAAATAATGAATAGCTACTTATGAGATATTTAAACTGTTTATGGTCCTGGTCCATAATATCGGAACGGAGGATCGAACACGTGCTGCCATAGGTTAACTACCTCCGGGATCACTGTCAGGCACCTCCAGGGAGTTTCACACCAGTTCCCAAAGCACATTGGGGACTAGTGAGTGCACCACGCCAAACCTGTTATTAGTCAATCAATCAAATATTTCATCTCAACATCAAAAATACAATATAAAATATAATTAGCCATCATATAACAACACACATATACATATAGAATATAATTTTTGCATGCTAAGCGAACAATAATTGTGAGACTGATGAGATGAGGACAACTGCGAAACGCATAGCGTGGAAGTTGCAGTGCCCTTGAAACAAAAAGGTACAGTAATAAACATTGAATAGGATGGACGAATAACATTTCAGGAAACTATACTTAATAAAAAATACTACAAATACAATAAATATTAGGTATAAAGGGGACATTTTTAATAAAGATTGTATATTGTATGAGCGAATAAAGTGAGAAAAATGTCCTGGATTTACACAGACAAATCATAGAGGTGGCTCACGTACAGCAACGAAGGAACAGACAACAAACAGGATTAAGGACGAGGGAGCCGTACGACTAAAATACTGACAAAAAAACAAAAAGGACGGACAATTATAAACAAGTATTAAACCGACTGAAAATTTTCAAGTGAAAAAAAGTTGGAAGCAGGATGGTGACAGAGTTAAGGAGAGAGGTCATTGTTGTAGAAACTGATGGTTTATTTTTAAGTTAGTTTTAAATTGGACGCAAAGGAAGGGGGATTTTTTAGGTGATCAGGTAGATTTTTCCCAAATAGAGGGCCTTGAGAAATAGGGTGTTTCTGGCAAAAACAGTGTTCGTTTTCTTGATGAAAAAGTCTTGAGCATGTTAGTATTATAGTGATGAGAAGGTGTATCAATGTTAAAGAAGTCATCAGATAAGAGGGAGGAGATCATTGATGATATCGGGAAACATAAAAGAACCAAGCTGTAGTTTGTAGATAAATCTTCAGTGTTTTTAAGAGGACGGAAAAAAGGGGGTCAGTATAAGCAAGCCATATATATAGAGTTACACATGGTTCGTGATAATTCTTTTTGAAAGTAGAAATAGCGAGTTCACGATTGGCATTGTTGGAGTCGGCCAATCATTGCACCATAAGAAAAATAAGGTAGAACACGGGATTATATAAATGTTTTCAGTGACTCAGGTGGGAGGAACGGTCGAACTTTACGAATTATACCATTGTATGTATTTAGACACTATTTTAGAAACATGTGTGTTTGTGATGTACCATGATAATTAGTGACTAGACAACCCCTGTCCATGTTCTGCCGAAGCTCGCTCACCCCGAAAGGCTGCCCATGGATATACCCCGCCGGTAACCAAAGTTTGTATTGCTAAATGTGGTCGCAATGTTGCACAGTCAACGATTTGGTCACGACTGGGGGTTGGGGTGGGGGGGGGGGATTGGGATGTTGAAGGTTGCGAGTTCTATGGGAAAAATCCCTTCATCGGGATTTATTTTGCCCCAATTTGCTGCTCGATTCCTCCAAAAACCACTTGATGAATATGAAGAAAATAGCTTCAACCTGTGGGGGTATATGAATATTATGAAGAATTTTTTAGAACTTCAACTCACACAACATAAAAGACAGTCAGTGAAAAAATTCATGACCAGCCAGGATTGAAATGCGGACCTACGGCTTATGTCCGATGCTCTATCAACTGAGCTAATGGATTAGATGGAGAAAAGCAGTGATGTTACATATCTATGGCCTTCCGTTCAACCCTGTTCCTTAATATCTTCTAATCCAAGTAGCTAGAGTAATTTTAGAGGAATATTTTACGGAAAACCAATTCCCGGAAATCATTTAGTACATGAGAAATAAGCTCAACATGTGGGTAATTAATATAACACGAAGAATTTTTAGACTTCAACCACATTGATGAATGGCGTTCAACTACGGCGGGGACGGTAATACGGAGAGCACGTTTCTAAAATTGAAAAAGCTAACGTGAAACCAGCGTTTGAAAAGACTCAAGACTGAAATAATACCGAGAGGCATTGTGGGAAAGGGATTCGGCCATAGGATTGCGTGTTCATTTCGTTGTTTGCGAGAACCGAAGTACCCGACAAAAACGTTTCAATTTTCTCGCGAGGTTCTATAGGTTCAGACCCAATTACGAAAAAACAAATATATTTAAAACAAAACCTTAGTAACCGGACCCTCTGATGCAAAAATCTCCATAAACCTTCGTTTTCCGGCGAATTTGAGAGTTAGTTTCATTTGCATGCATGCGCTATGACGGACTGATAACGTTAATCTCTCGCGCGAGTACTAATTTAGATAATATTTTTCGAGTCTGGCCACAGACTACACACTTTCCGAAACCACCGCCGTAGCCTTCAACTTCTACCATACGGCTGAGCACCCACATTCATTTTAAGAAATTTGTTATGGCACCTTTAGTTCGTAGGAAGTAATTGGAGAAGGAAAGAAAATGCAAATTAAATTTTCGCGCAATTAAACAATAATCATAATACTAATAACACCGCCATTTATTAAGCGCATTGTGGAAAAATGTTCCCTCTATGCGCCTTACAATTTTAAAAGATACAAAGCAAACGCATAACAATTAAGAAAAGAACAGACCGGCTGTCTTATACAAAGTACATACAAAAACCTAGTATTTAAAAAACCGCCATATACAGCTAGGTACAATGCTGTAATATTTCCATACAAACAAATAATATAAGTAATTAAGGATACATCATAAAGACTGGTTAAACAACCTAACAATGTAAACAAATATGTTTTCACTACTGATTTAAAACAAACCACGGAATTCGCAGATTCAATGTGCATGGGCAGTTCATTCCATACTGCTGGCGCTGCAGCAGCAAAAGAGCATTTACCATATGTTGTGGAGTCTCTGCATAGGGGAAAGTGAAAGTAAGTATTTGGACCCCGCCCGTAGAGAACGTGTAGGTTTGTAAACCTCAATTAAATCGGAGATGTGAATTTGGAGCAAGTCCGTTTAAAGACTTGTAGGTAATAGTAAGATCTTGAACATCATAATGCGCTTCTTACAGGCAGCCATGGAGTTGATCAAGAAACAGGTGATATATGATCATGCTTTTATCACCACGTGCAGAATCCTGGCAGCTGTATTTTGCACTTGCTGAAGTTTAGCAATTTCATAGTCTGGGAGTCCATATAGAAGACTATTACAATAGTCCAATCTTGAACTAATGAAGGCATGTACCAACTTTTCAGCAGATGAACTGATCAAGATATTTTCGAACTTGACCGATCTTACGAAGGGCAAAGTTTGCAGCTCTGCAGAAATTGTTCACATGCGTTGAATACACAGCTGGTTATCAGGATCACCCCAAGATTTCGTGACGATGTCCCGATTGATGATTCGGAAGCAATATTGTAGATGATTACAGGAATAAATCTTTGCAAAAACTTGGAAGTGAGTGAAGGATGTCGTTTTACCTGCTGTTGAGTTTCAACATATTGGTGGTCATCCATGTTTTAACGTCGTGGATGCAACGCTCAAGTTGATAAACGGCTGTGGATCATCAGAATGATATCCTGGCTAGGACGTTATTTATTCAAAAGTCAATCCACGCGCATATCAAACGACACATGAATACTGTGCTCATTGAAACACACAAGTATATATTGACGTATTGGCAGAACCTGGCTCATGTGAAACCACTTTTGAGAAAATTTCCTTTCCAAGAGGATTTTCTCACATATATATTATATATAATATATATATATATATATAATATATATATATATTTATCGATATATATATATATATATATATTATATATATATATATATATCTATAATATATATTTGTGAATGAGACAACGACGAAAAAGGAGTAGAGCAACGGCAACAATTTTATTTAATAACTTTGGCTTTAATAACCTTCAATCAGACCTATGTGTTAAAATAGGACACAATACAAAATAGAATTAAAAGGCCAATAGATTTAACTGACAACCAGGGCCATTGCTTTTAAACTTTTTGTTAAACAAGTTAAAAAAAATTCTTCTACATCAAACTCTGTTAAATATAATTCCAAAAAACGCGAAAATAACACCATCAAAAATAAGCGAAGCTATATTAACCGCGAAAGTAATTACTAATTAATCAAGATTGACAAGAACAATAGAATGGCACAACAAAACCAAAAATGGCCTATTAAAATAGTGTTAGAGTGAAATGGTATGATATAATTTAAGAATATAAACATCCCCTGAAGACACTTCATCCCTTTGTTACAACGGCCACTTGGAATTGAGACTGTATTTCTTGAGGCATGCATACATGACTGAAAAATTATATGACCGGTAAAGCAGGAAATAAATTTAAAATAGGTTAAATGGATCCAAAAATGTTACTACAAGATATAAATGGTGTAATAAACAAACCTTGCCACTAAAACAGAGAAACCCAACTAACGCAATCAAACAAGGTAAAATAAAGCATACCAGTGCAACCACAGAAGCGCAGCACTGAACCTGCTGTAACGATTAAGGAAGTAAAACCACAGAAACAATATAGGTCATCTCATGTTTTTGTGAAGTTACATCGTGTTTGGTAAGACCTTTTTTGTAGCAACCCTTTTTTGGCACATTTACGAGAAAAATGACCGTATCATACCCCAACATAGAATGCATACACTATTATTGGCGATGAATTTTTAACTTGGTCCTTGGGGAGTGGCCCGCCATGCCTGGACCTCAAGTGACCTTGTTGACCCTCAGGTGACATTGTCCAATCACACCGCGACGGTAGAGAAACCCCCAAAAAAACCATAGTTCGGTGAACGCTTGTATCTTGGCTTCGTGTTATTTTCACATACTCAGTCCTCAAGTTCACTTTCTAAGTTACCGTCCCTTCTTTTATAGCTTTTTTGCAAACAAGTCTATACGCGTACAGTAAGATGGTTGAATAAGAATTTGATTGAATAGCAGCTCCCCCAAAGTCTTTAAAAGTTGAGGTTCCTACAAAGTGAGCCCCGAAGGTTTGAGAGTTGTTCCTGGTCCATTTGAGATATTGATTTCAAATCTGTTATGTGTACTTTCCATAAAAAATGGGTGGAAGCCCCATTTGCTATTAAAGGGTACTACCTGTTTTAAGATTTATAGAATAGATCTTGATATTTATGCGTATATTATTGGTTTAACAGTTACCACCTTAGTGCAATGGATCAGTTTCAATTCATAGTTGATCGTATAATTATTTAATGTGAAGGTGATTTTGAATGATAACAAATATCTATATACATATATCTACATATATAATATAGATAGATAATATATATAAGTAATAAGTATAGTATAACAGTTGGCTGCGTAAGCATGGTATGATTAGAAAATGAGTCATATTAGTCATTGGTAATTTCCATGCCGAAATATTAATTTATTAGAAAGAAAACAAAAGTTTTCGGCATCGCCCTTCATCAGTTAAGTAGAGAAATATTTCTTTTTACAAAACAGATGGGAAACTAACTGAAGTGCGCATTGATAAGCGTTAATTGTTAATCCGTATGAAGCTGGGCGACATCAGTGCGTGCATATGTGGCGCAGGTTGGGAGAGTGAGCGGCGGGCGAAAACAGTTTAACAGCCGGGAACGTTTGAAATGTATTACTTATATCATATCTACTTCCTCTGATACTGCTGCGACCTACTTCGGAAACTACCGACATGGTCTCAACCGATATTTCTTCTTAATCTACGTCTTCAACTCCCATTTCCTGGACCTGTCCTCCTAACGTGGAAGCTCTCATTCAAGTTATGCCCACATCCACATTAACAAGACCAGGTTTCAACATTCATTTCATTTCTACCTGCCACCTCACCTTCATTCTCCATGGCTTTTCGTGCTGAATTCAAACCCTACGGTTCAACAACATTCGCGCTGTGAAACGTGACTTTTCAATGAACAAATGTTCCAGACGTCTGATGCATCTCGCCATGGCCCTTCTTCAGCACGAACAGCCCTTCCACGCCATCATATGCACTATCACGTGAACACTCTAGGCTCCTGTTCTGATCAAGATTTCTCAAGGATTCATCATTGTTCACAACTTGAATAGGACATATTACGAATGCTTAAACAGCACAAGATTCCAAGCTTCGAGTACTCCGTCAAGAATTGCGGGCAATCAAGAACAATAACATTAACAACGGTAAAATAAAAATCTGTTGTTACCATTCCTCCCGACCTTGAACTTACGATGAACAGAGATCGCGTACTCTCCATAGAGGCTTAACTTTCATCCCGTTACGCCTAAGATTGATCAATTTTCAATGCTTTGGATATTGACATGTTCTACAGACGTATGCGCCTCAAGGCTCACTTCCATGATAAAGAGAACAAAGATGTCATCGCTGACAACAATCATGGGGATGATTTTTTGCCCCCAAAAAATGCAAATCCAATTGGACCCCTGCACAAGGTGAATTTCCTACTCTTGACCTGTTCATTGAGAAATGCCGCCATGTATGTTCCAAGCTCCAATCTCCAACAACGGCGTAATCCTAGCAACCTAACGCGGGGGAAAAGTCTCCCTTTAAAAAAAAACAGCTCTCCGTAACAACATGATTTGTCATCAAACCCTCCGATAAAGTGGGTGCTACGTTAAGTTTGGCGGAAGGACTTGTACCTCTTAGAAGCTAACCGTCATTGTCCGACAAAACTCATACCTTACTCTATCATATTCCCACTTACGAACAACAGCTAAGATCTCTGAACCATCAATGACTCATCACAGATAAGAAATTCCCTCCGGCGCACTAACCTCATCCAAAGCCCCCACGAAGTGCTCGATTATACCTACTTCCCAACATACACAACCTTAAACCTGGTCGCCCTGTCGTTTCCAACTGCAATTGCCCAACAAAATCATCAGTCCGTTGATCTCTTGACAGTATTCTGCCACCATCTTTTCAGAAACTTCCCACGTTGTTTAATGATACACCCCCGCTCTTTCAGATTCTTTAATGAATTCAGCTTCACTGACATCACCGATCTATCTTCACCATGGACGTCAAGTCTCTAATACACTTCAATTCCAATCAACGATGGCCTCATTCCCCGCTCTCCCAGCATTTTTCCTAGACTTGCATAACGCATCATCATGCTCTACCACCACTCTTCTCAGCTGCCGAACTAGTTCTCAACACCGCCACCTTCCAGTTCGATGGCACCTTCTACAGCCAAATCAGGGGGATAGCAATGGGTGTCGCCCCTGGGTGGGAGCTTTGGCCTGTTTATTCATCGGCTACCTTGAAGAACAATATTCAACTCGTTCACCGGTACCAAACCCGACCTCTTCAGCATACCATGTCGATGACTGTGTCGTGCGTTCTCTGCTCACTCAAGAACTGGAAGAATTCATCAACTTACTTCACATTTTCATCCATCTATCCAATTTACTTATGATATCTCCTCCCCCACCTTCCATTTCCGATATTACTCTCGCTATCGCCCAATCATCTATCAACAAGCATCTATACAGACACTGATTCACAGCTCCTAACTTACAGCTCTTCACACCCTCCAGCATGCAAAAACAACATACCGTACTCACAAGCCCTACGACTACGCCGCCTGTGCCAAGATGATGATAACTTTCAACCAACGCAACTCAGATGTCTTCATTCTTCCACGATCATGGATATCCCTCCACGTAACTGATGCTGCTTCCACATACCAGCCGCATCTTCGCATAGACACCATGGAGCCCAGCACCAACTCATCTATAGATCGTGTCCCTCTAGACTCACTTACCATCTATTACTGGCCCAGTCTAACGTTCTCAAAAGAAACAGCAGAATCCTAGATGCTGACCCTGGAACGAAGGTCATCTTCCATCCAAGCCCCTTTGCGCCTACCCGGAAAGACCGTAACTTACGTGACAGTTTGGTGCATTCATCACACCTAGCCTGCTCCAACACCGGATCCCACACCATGCAGAAGAACGCTGCCACACAGCGCTCATTTTCTCTGCTGACCAGCATCATAGCCCAAAGGGCAGTATTTCCATCAATGGATCATTCTCTTCTCTGCAAAACCACTAACGTGATTTATTCATCGAATGCACCAAATGTCATCTGCTATACATTGGTGAACCAAACGTCTCGTCTAGCTGACCGGTTTACTGAACACTCTTTCGATCCAACTTCATCAACCCGGTCTCTGTTGTCCAATCACTTCGGGAAAAACCACTCTAAGGATGACTTTCGTGTTACTGTAATCACGCAGTGCGAGAAGACGAACACCAGCGCCATCTAACTGAACACGCATCATATATAAACTAGGGACTCTTCACCCGGCTACTGGATGCCCACTTTCAACGCTTTCGCTGTAACTGTTTTTTTCGCGCGCTCTCATTGGCTCATATGCACGCATTTGGTGGGTGTCGATGTGCGCCTCGCTCATCGCTTCACAGTTTCACGCTATCCAATGCGCACTTCAGTTTAGTTCGCCATTCTGTTTTGTAAACAAACTATTTGTCTCTCCCTTAACCGATAAGGCGGATGCCCGAACTGGTTGTTTTCTTCTAATAAATATAATATTTCGCATTGGACATTTACCACTGACTCATATTGACTCATTTTCCTCTTCTCTCTCTCTATTATATATAATATATATGTATATTATGTACTATATATTATGTTATGCATTCAAATTCCCTTCCCTCTAAATAATTTATACATCACTATATATAATATATATATAGATATATATAGATATATATATATTAATAATATATATATATATATATATATTATATATTATATAACTCAAGATGTCTGCGTAGCACTGGTAGTAGAAATACAGTAAAAAATGGCAAATGGGTGAATGGCAGCATTTCAGCAGCTGCTGCCATTCACCAAAAAAATTAACACAAAAAAAAAAAAGCATTGGCGTTTTTGACTGTATATATAGATATTATAATAGATATATACTATATATATATAATATATATTATATATGATATATATAACATCATAGTACACAGTATTATTTCAGCAGGTGACTATCTTTGGAATAATTAATAAAAAACAAAAAATTAAAAAACTGAAAAAAATTAACAAAGTATTAAAGACCTCTGGAAAGGCAACGGTTCTCTGAGTTTCACGGCATAACCTCAAACTTACGATCAAAGGGGGGCATACCGATCTTCAGACGTCGAAGATCGGATGCCCGGTGATCGTAAGTCGAGGGTACATGCCGTGAAACCCAGAGTAACGGTTGCCTTTCCAGAGGTCTATACTGTAATTTATTATATCTATATATATATATATATTATTATATATAGATATATATACATCTCATATATATATATATAGATATATATATATATATATGCCACGTACTTGTTCATACATTTGCATGGATTAGTTCTCAAATATGTAGTTTTACACTAATACATGAGCCACACAACCATCCAAGTATCACAGCACAATTTTCATTTAAAGGGACTATTTGACTTCCTTATAGAAGGGAATGCAAAAAGTATTTTAATATCGCCTTAATATTTTTCTGTTTGTACTCGGTGAAACAATCGGTTTTGAAGTTAAAAGTAAAACTTGCTAACTGGTTAAAAAAGGTCAATGTCCATTTGTCTCAAGGTCCAAAATCAGAAGTTGGCTCCATTTGTTAAATGAAAGAATTTCTTCATCTAGTTTAATGTGTCAAAATAAGGAATAGTTGTAACATCTGCAATGCATGTTATCATGTTAGCGAAAAAATCGATCATAGGGCAACATAATCAAGTTGGCGTTGACCGTCTTTGGACCCTTATCTCGCATAAAGTAAGCATTCAAATACCAAAATATACTTTTTTGGAGTCCTCTTTACGAGTAGGGCAAATAAGTATGTAAAATCAGATCAACTTTTAATTGAGATTTACCTTTTTTACCCTATAAACTCCAAAACCAATGGCGTAAGTGGTAAAAACTATACAATTTGGAATACATGATACAATATGGAATACATTTCAACTTGATTGGGGCATTTAAAAGTTGACACTGTGTAACCTTCACTTGTCCCTTTGAAAATATGAACATTATAATTTAGGTACGACTACCTACGCATTGATATAGAGGGTCATACTAACTTTCCAAAGGTGTTAAACCTTATCTGTAGTGGGTTGAACGAAAATCCTTAAATAAGGCCCCTATGAATCGAGCCCCTGCTCTACTGCAATTACCCTGTCGACGTTTTGCGTACAAAACTCGGTTGTGTTAGCTCACCTCCTCTCTCTCTCTCCAGGTCTCATGTGCTGGTCACAGCCCAGTCACGAAACATGTAACGTCCTTGAGCTTTGGTATTTTTCTAGCCTTGAAAGGTCACACGTTGCTCAGTGGATAAAGTGCCCGGACCCATACGCCAAAGATTGTTGATTTCGAGCCCCGCCTGTAGGTAATGTATTGCACCATTGAGGTAAGGCCAATTTTACATCAATTACTATGCTACCCCAGTTGTATAAATAGATAGTGGCAAGTATAAATATTGGAAAGGTAACAGGACGCGCTGTAGAGGTGTAGCGATCCCCATACAACAACATTATATGGTGGAGGCCCCTCCTGTACACAGGTCAATCCCCTTTACGTTTCCCTACTAGCCTTACGTTGGTGGACTTCTTTGTCCAAAGACGCAGTGGTGAGGTTACAAGGAGGGCGGGGTGATGATCCCCAGCCTTTGCAAAAAGTTTCTCCGGCTCCTCACATGGTACCAAGTCCGGAAAATTAGACTAAGGCTCCCATGTTCCCGGGATAGAGAATGTGTTGGCTGACATCCTCTCCAAGGAAGGTGAGACGATCGTCGGGGAGGTTAACTCCTTCCATGGTGGCGCAAAATCTTTTAGATGGTCAATCGTCCATACATGGACCTTTTCACCTCACTGGAATCATCAATTCCTGGTTACTACGCTTAAAAAGGGTATTTCCCGGGTTGTTCCTCAGTTAACTTAACCTTGTTCCTGAATGGGAATTGGCCTCAAAGGTGTGCTATGTCATCAAATGTTTTGAACACATCCATGAGCTATCGCATGGACTTATTTAGGATAGACTTCTTGGTTCCTGTCTCCCCCCCCTTGCGGCCGACGAGAATGAGACGCAAACCACTCACTGACGTAACAATCTACTTCGAGCCTGGGATGGGGGTCTCTTCTCCGAATGCCTGGTCCCTGGCGCAACCCAGACTGTTTCTTTATCATTGTTTCTTTATCATTGTTTCTGCCACGATTCATCAATGTTGCAGGCCACTCAGAAGTGTCATGGTACCCATTTAGGGGCCCTTGAGTGTATCTGCCCCGTACAAAGAACATTGTTGCCTAAACAACAATCTAACAATTAGACCACAATCAGCTTCTGGATTTAACTCAGTCATCCGAAATGCGCCAAGAAACACATATTTCGACTGACTGGCTCTGTAGTCAGGGCCATGAGATCAAGTTAATCATCTTGGCTTCTATCAAAGTTCTCCGTTCCCTTCTTTGGACAACGTTATTTATTCGCTTCCATCTTCCAACTACTTACTTAAGGAATGTGTTGTGTTAAGATGAGAAGATGCCATACACAAGTGTGAATAGGGGAACATTCTCACTGTGTACTATGGAAATTGACAGTTTTGGCTGGACAAGTGAACTTTTAGAACGTTATTCTGACGTAATTCTAGCATATTGGTATCATTTTGGTGCAATGGAAAGAAGATACGATATGCTATCCATTTCACCAAAATCAAGTGTCTGGTGGTATTCCTGGGTTGTACTAGACATGTCCTCTACTCTCTCGGGATTGTCGCTATTGTAAAATCCCAATACACGAAAGGGTCAATTTTAATCGGCATCAAATTAAAAATGACTTAATTCAGGAGAAGGTTACTGTTGTGTGATCTTTCTTGCACATTAAATGTGTAACAGTGCAGTGTACATTTTACATTTTGTAACAGGTTAAAGAGCCTAATTCCCAGAAAAATGTACCTTTGTCGGGGGGGGACTTATTAATTTGAACTTATCTGTATTGTTAGAGGTAACTGATGGAAAGTCAGATAGAACTATTTCTGTATAGTCTACTCTTGGAATTTCGAAGCAACTTCTATTTCAAGAGGACCTGGACCGACATGGAATGTTTTGTTTTTACACACCCACTTGTTAGTCATCCAGAAAAGACACTCCTGGGGCACTATATAATAAGAGTTATATTATGGAGCCGTTTGACATTTAGAAAGGGGTGACGGAGGGAATAAATATCGTCAGTATATGATTTATATATAGGCTGCCTCTGTTTCGATTTAGCACTACTGTGTTCCTTTAACGACATGGTGTACATTTGGACATCGATTACCTGGCCATTTGTCAAAATAAAATATTTTTTTATTTTCAATGTCGTTAAAGAAATAGTGCCTAAAGTGCTGAATAGAATCGTTACTCTCTTTTCAGCTGTATAGTACATGACAAGTAAATTCATGAGTATTGTATAACCTATAAATTTTACATTAATTTGTCGCAATTCGAGTTATTGAGGGAGTTTGAAGCCAAATAATAGTAAACAAGAAGGATTGTAAGAATTGATGGAATATCAAATGCTAGGCAGGAGTGATTCAATTTGACGTCTTTGATTTGTTCCGACGCCACTGTATACCTTTAAATTTAGGTCTTTTGGTTTTGTTTAAAGCTGACTCAGAGGATTTCCCGATGAGGGCGCCCTTCAATTTAAAACAAATTGTGTTTTTTTGCATGTAACATAAGTTGTCCATATACCAATCACTGTGTGAAATAGCTAAGCTCAGAATGAAGGTACTTCATATAGAAAATACATCTTTGTTTAAAAATTCCGGATCGGAAATTTTGTTATACACGGTATTCTTATGCACTGTTATATACACATAAATGGTTACTGCATCAAATCGAAACCTCCGTCCTCTCAAAATTTGGAATTGAGCATTCTAGGTGACTATAGTAGTTGTAGTTGACATTTTATTAATATATTAAAAAATTATATCAGAATCTCTGAGTCAGACTTTAATGTGTGTAAACTTTGGTTTGGGCCCATATGATTGAAAACTATAAGAGATGATACTTATCAAAGTAACATGAACAAGGGTGCATGCATGTGTGTAGTTTCGTTGTGAATACCTATGCGAACACAAAATACGATGTGACAGGAATGTGACATTACGAAGAGGAACGAGGATGATTCGCGGCATTTATATAAGCTCTCTGTGTATCGATTTAATGGGTCTTAGTGTCCCCCCTCACGTAATGGCCCTTACATAGTATCAAACCTGAGTAGCGCCATTTCCACAATCACATATTTTTGTTATGGCAAAGTAAATCTTTTGAAAGTAGGATCTTAATTTTTATTTTAGCAAACTTTAAATCTGCTGTCCGTGAAAAGAGGTTTTGATGACATACCTTCGAAAATACTTTCCATTTTGAACACGCCAGAAAAACATCTAAAAATACGGTATGGGGTGTGTGTAGTGTTTTCTTCACCACGGGGGATATTCTATTAAAAATGTCATAACCGTTTTTTTCATTTAAAGGGGCTCCACCCGATCTCGATTTTGGTACCATATTGAACTTGTATTGTTCTCATCTCATCAGCAAATATTTAGACTTTCTTTCTCGTTGTGATCCTACAGGCTAAAATGTGTTTACGGTAAGTGGCAATAGTTGTACAGTACTCAAGGGCTATTGTAATACACGGAATTACCTCTCACATTAGACAGGATGTCTATCAAATTAAATTTGGAATATGTTGGTGATGGCCAGCTAAGACAACAGTGGAAAAATATATGTTGTAATCGGTGGAGGCACCTTTAAATTAAATACTCAAGAGATGGAATCTTCTGAGATATTTGGTTTACTCTAAATTACACAGAAACAGTTTTATTTTGAATGATCTTTGCGGTAGGGTTTCCACATATTTGCTATGGGTTAGAGGGCCATTCTAAAATAGCAAAAGGAAAAAAAGTTCCCCAAATGGGAATCTCAAGGTGGAGGATCCGCTTGGCAGCTTCTCATCATCAAGAAGAAGATTATTGATATCAAAAGAAAGCTCGTATTTGTCTTCAAACCCCAGCAAAATATTAGGCATGAGAAATGTTTTCGTTACATTGGCAGTGGTATGAAACAATAAGGTACCTAATGTGGTCGACCGCATTAGGATTTTGCAATGACCATTTGACACCACGTTTATAGCAATGTCAGCTCAATTAAGGATTGTTTAAATATTTCCGAACTTGCGAATTAGAGTGTCACAAAGTATAATGGTTTTTAGTGTTTTTAATGACAGTTAGCGGAGTGCATGCAAGATAACTGTATTAGAGCCAGCAAATCTGTTTGGATTTGTGGGTGACCCCCCCCCCCCGGGGCTATTGAGTGTGAGGGCAGTATTTTGTGGTTAAGCATATCTGACTTACCGCCGCCTGCGTGACTTCTAGCTGAGACTAATCAAAAATGCTGTCGTTGATCTAATTTTGACTTGCAGGTACCCATAACCCTCACGAGTTGATAATGCAATGCAAAAATGCGAAATTTGCTGTAACTTAACATATTTTACAAAAATTCTAGAGGGTGTCACGAAAGATTAGGTCACCATTGATGTAGAAATATGTCTTAGAGATGGAGTTGTTTTCAGTGGCACCCCTAGGTTTTATGGCATTTAAATTTTGCTTGCATCATTTTAATGGAAGCACGTGGTGTAAGCAAAATTGCCGCTGCCGATTTCAGCTTACCATGTATGCCAAGTTGGAATCTTTGTACACGATTGTAACGTGTAATGGTGTATCGTTTCGTACTTGTGTTGTAATACCATTCCTAGGGAATTTTACGGCGACGTTAGAGTATCCGGGGAAGGGATCAAAATAATGAAAATGGATAGGGTGTAAGGCTGGCGCTTCCAAACACGGGGGCATTCGGGGACAGGGACTCAAACAATTAGAGGTCTTTGGGGAATATTTTCAAAATGTTCTCCCAAAAGGGGGTCTTTAGGTGCAGGGTAAACTTTTCAAAAATGTGGTCTTGGGTGACATTTTCAAAATACATCATGGGGGTATTTGGGTGACAGTTTCAAAATACATGGGGACTGGGGGTGACATTTTCAAAATAAATGGGATCTTTGGGTGACAGCGGTGCGGATGCAAAAATTGGGGGTCTTACTCTTTGCGTGCGGCAGGCGAGTATACTCGCAAGAGGAATTTGGTCAAGTTTGTTTGTTATAAACATTCCAAATTATTTATTTTCAGAGGCGTGAAAAGCATTAAATGAGTCAAAAGAAGACATAGCTTTGTTTTCGTTTTTAGATGGCATACAAAATGACCTACAATATATGGAAAGCAATCTAAATGCCACACTGACTGATTGTTATACTTATACAGACATTGCCCCGAGATGCAAATAGTAACAGCTTTACATACCCGTCACCTCCAACATGGAAGTGCCCCCAGTATGGTAGTTATTACCAGGCAATATGGTGTATCTCATGCCCCTCATGTCAATTTTCTTGCCCTATACTTGATTATAGTGTGCAACTTGTCAAAAATAATAACCTCCACCAAATTAAATTTATTCGGATGTCGGCCGGCCGGGGAAACTCAATCAAAGTGTCCTCATTGGCAGGCAAATACACATAGCCAAACATGACCATATTATAGAGGGGTAGTGTGGCCACTGTGTAACCTCTTCATCGGTGATCGCCCCGGTGATCGCTTCTGTTTCAGTGACGGTGTGAAAGTATAGGCTGGCAGGTATCATATTCGGGCTCCATAGATGACAACTGAATAAGCGTGAAACTAATGTTGCGTGAAGAGTAAACTGAATCGATGCTCGATGTTCACCATGTTCCAGGACTGTGAGCCGGAAGGACTATCTCCTGCCAACGGTCCGTTTCAGTGATCACTCCCGTTACACAGCTTAGAGGGACGACGCGCGAAGCGGGGCCTCACATTAGATGCATAATAGCAGAACTTTTGTCCTCTGGTCAAAGCCAGGTGGCATTTCTTTCAATGTAGATAACTCTTTGTAAGTAAAATATTAACATGTTATGTAGCCACGGATTAGGGTCAATATAACTCAGGAACTGGCAACCATACTTTACATTGTTATGGGTTCCCGAAATACAGTGCAAAAAACCATAGATACTGCAAAGTCACGTGTTTTGTGGCCATGTGCCTAAGTATGCCATAATGAGTCACGCAGCCCCCTATATCTGACTAAACTTTACTGCTTCACCTGTTGGCCATACAGGAATGTTCACCTGGGGCTTGCCTGAATGGGTCTATTCATCCCCTGCATTGTTAGGTTGAGTCAGCAATTTTTACTCACTCTTGGTTTGATGCTGAACAGACAAACATCTATTAAAGCTTTATCTACTGGTGGCTTGGTATATTTTCCTAATTTTTCCCACCCATCTCTCCCCACTTTCTATTTGAGTGCTAACCAGCCATTTCATGGGTTTTTGAAAAAGGGGCTTGTTTATTCTAGGGAGCCCTAGCGGTTTGCTTCAGATGAGCTGTTTATGTAAGTTGTGTGTATAAGGATCACCAGTGTGTGTAGTAGATTCATTGCATTTGTGCTTGTGTCCCAGGCAAGTCAGTAAAAACTATGTGAGTGAGGGTCAACAGTGTTGTGGTAGATCCTTTGCCTTTGTGCTTGTGTCCCAGGCAAGTCACTAAAACTGAGTGAGGATCAACAGCGTGTAGCAGATCCTTTGCCTTTGAGTGTGTGTTCAGGGCAGTTAAGTAAAACTGTGAATCGGGATCAGTAGTGTGTATAGTGGATCCTTTGAGTGTCTTTGCTTGTGTCCGAGGCAGTACAATTGAGGAAAAATACTATGTGATTGTGATTCATCAGTGAGTGGATCCTAAGGGATCCTGGGCTGTTAAGGATTAAATAATAATAATAGTAAAAAAAAAGTAAAAGTCTGCTAGAATAGTAGTTGTGCAGAATTTGAAGTTGTCTCCTGCTTCCTGAAAGAGCTGGAATAGTGTTATTTGCAGCCTGTGGTTATTTATATATTTATATAATAAAGAACAAAAAACAAATGAGTGAGGAAAAAAGAAAGTAAATGGTCGTTAGATATTTGCTTCTATGGGATACATGTCATTCAGGCCTGATAAGTGTCCTACAAAGAGGTAGTCATTATTATGTTTAAAGTCAGCCATAGCTGCAGTCTTTGCTGGGCACAGCATTCATTGCGCTGGTGGGCCTATGCGGAACAGCATTCATTGCGCTTGTGGGCCTTGGTGGCTCATTGCCCATCGTGGCTTTTCCCGTTTTGTTTGCATTAATTTGTTCAGATAGTGTGCATTCCT
Organism: Ophioderma brevispina; assembly: GCA_023653785.1. Classification (NCBI taxonomy): domain Eukaryota; kingdom Metazoa; phylum Echinodermata; class Ophiuroidea; order Amphilepidida; family Ophiodermatidae; genus Ophioderma; species Ophioderma brevispina. The sequence continues at coordinate 69,059 of JAMKCH010017636.1, read as the reverse complement.
CTTATGTGCTGGCTGGACAAGATATTGGTTACCTCTATTCAACAGGGTGCAAATGTTAAGTACCTTTCTCTGCTTAGACAGTAATATTTGTAAAATAGTTCAAGGTAGCTAATCATGTGGACAGCATATGGATCAAATGCAAAAAGGTAGAAACGTATCCGTTGTGTATACGGGGCTTGTCAGGAGTATGTAATGTTTTGGTAAATTTTTGATTCAGCAGGTTAAGATTGGATCACAGGCTTAGAGGCAATATACAGGACAGTATCTTAAAACATTGCCTTACTTTATTTACCAGTTTTGGGGGTATGTTTGTAAGATCAATTGTTGTCAGTGGATGCAAGGTGGGTGAGTGATATAAATTGTGAATGTTGTCACTGATTCAACAGTGTGTAGTTAGATCGATCACATGCTATGGGAGAAGTGTTCCTAGCGGTACTATAGGGCTTAAAATTTATGTCAAATATTTCAGCATCCAATAATCTTCAGCTGCAGGGGGAGATAATATTTTTTGTCAAAAGTTTTGAAGGATTTTTAAAGCAATATCCAATTTGCCCGATTGAGATTTACATAATACGTTAGTTTTTATTCACAATAAAATAAAGGCTGAAGCTAAATGTCAAGTCAAAATGCTTCCACCTTTGTTTTGGGTTTTTGTTTGGCAGTCATGATAATAGTACAACTGCTTTATGATCGTCATTATAACCCAGGAGCTAGCAGACAATTGTAACACATCTCAAGTACAAAAGGCTTGAGTGATTAAATATGTTAACAGACTGACAGGGACCCCTGAAACGTGATTCTTAAGTGCAGCAAATGGTGCCTTAAGGAGAGGGGGCAAAGACAAGGTTTGTACAGGGGTCAAATTTTAAATTGATCCAATCATGTTGAAAAGTATACCATGTTATTTGCCTGACCTCAAGGATCCAGGAAAGGTATAGTTTGTACTATCTACAACGTAAAGTTTAAGAGTTATAGGCTAAAAACCGCAAAAATCAATAAAAAGGGTCAATTTCAGTTGTACAGGGGTCAAATTTTAAATTTGCTCCGATTTAGATAAAAAATGGTGCAAATTATTGATGGAGTTCATAGGATTAAAATAAGGAATAGTTTTGACTGTCTAAAATACTTAGTTACCGATGTAGGGGGCACAGAAGGTCAACGTCCATTGCATTCAATGGGGCTTGACCTTGTTTCCCCCTACTTTCTTAAGTAAGCATTTGAGACACTCAAAACTATTCCTTATTTTAATCCTATGAGCTCCACCAAAAATATGCACCATTTTTTATCCAAATCAGAGCAACTTAAAAATTTGACCCCTGTACAACTGAAATTGACCCTTTTTATTGATTTTTGCTGTTTTTAGTCTATAACTCTTAAACTCTTATACCTTTCCTGAATCCTTGTGGTTAGACAAATAACATGGTATGCTTTTCAGCACGATTGGATCAATTTAAAAATTTGACCCCTGTACAAACTTTGTCTTGACCCCCCTCTCCTTAAGGCACCATTTGTGGCACTTAAGAATTATGTTTCAGGAGTCCCTGTCAGTCTGTCCACATATTTAATTACTCAAACCTTTTGTACTTGAGATGTGTTACAAATGTCTGCTAGCTCCGGGGCTATTACTAGTCTTAATAACTCTCAGTGTGTGGAGGGTTACTTCCAGAGGAGGTGAAAGCTCGGGGAGCAATCTCGATGTATTGTATGTCACCTCACCCATGCGTCAGTTTTGTAAGTGAAAAAGTCTGTTCAATAAAGCATCTTGGCAATACTTAGTGCTGACATGTGTTATTTGTATGGCTCTAATGAATTAGTTATTACGGGAATTTGTTGGCAGAATTGCTATCAGTAAAATATTGTAAAATTGACAATATTTTTTACAGTGTTCCGTAATTTCCCGTTTTTAAATTTATGAAGACCTGTTGCTTTTATTCATGTATTCACTTTTTTAGAAATCTTTGTTAGTTAACTAAAACCGAAAATATGTATTCTCTGAAGTTGCTTGTTAATTAGGCCGACTGCAATTAATATGTCCTTCCACCCCTTTGCACCTTATCTCTGAACGAACATTGAACTGGAAAAGCTCAGTAGATTTTTTTTGTCTGTCATTGACGTTTATTTCCCGTCAGCTTTAAAGAGTAGTATGAGCGGAGAGAGAGGACAAGGTACAGAAAGACTTCGCGCATCGTTATGCTTATTATTTTCAGACATTACTATCTTTGTTGTTCATTTTCGCCTTTGCAGTGGCGAGAAAACAAGGTCGTAGTTATCGCAGTGGGAATGATCTGTTATGACACGGCTAAAACAGCAATGTAACATTTATCTAGAGGATGTCTGCTTGTGTAGTGATGCGCTACATTTTTTTCTTCCCGTTATTATGATCTAAGGACAACTCATACATGAATAATTAGTCAGGACAGATCATGACCAGCCTCGACCTTTTCATGACTAAAAGCCACATCAAATCGCCTTTAACGATTGACGCTCGGGAACATGCGCAACTCCTGATCTTGTTTAAAGTCGACCTTGAAAGTGGTCTTAGACATCAAATCCAGAGTATGGACATGGTCTGATTTCCCTTTTGCACCACGTGTAAATAACTAATTGATAGTAAAAGAGAAGTCATAACCCTTTGTATACTAAAAGCAAATGTCCTACTCCCGGAACCCTCTGTATAAAGTATGGGAAATCCGTCAAAAATTGACGTCGACAGTGGGTTAACATCTAATCACGAAATCTTAACAGAAAATTATAAATGCTGATATCGAAGACAGTTTACCATTCCAAAACCTTTGGAGATCGAGAGTCAACCTCAAAGTGAGGATTGTTTGTAAATTATGGAATGACATCGGTAAATAATGTGCACTGAACGAGGCTGCGTATGGGTCGTGAGAGATTGGACCCTGGACCTTCCATGGGCCTTCTTCATCATATCGTCAAAATTGGATTGTGGGCGGAAGTTTGTTGTTTTTTGTATCAGTTTTATTCATTATAGTGTGGTCCCTGGGGTTTTGACCCGGTAAAAATTGTTATTGAGTTGATTTTGCACACGATAAGCAGAATGCATCATACAACAACATATCCAAAATCCCCATAAATCCCCTTTGGGGAGAACATTTGATCCAAGGTGGCCGGCAAATTAGCTATATCTCAGCTTTTAAAGTAGATGTTGATGATTTTAGTGTTTTGGATTTTTTTTTTTGGGGGGGGGGGGTCAAAGAATCCAATTATGTACAAATCTAAATCACTGATGACTTCCTTCACGCCCAAGTCCAAAATGGCCGCTATTTTATATCATTAGCTATATTTCATGTTTTTTGAATATGTATTGAGGTTCAAAGAATTAAGTTTGTGTTTAAATCTAAATCATTGATGTTTTCCTTAACTCAAAAATCCAAAATGGCCACCAAAATGGCTGCCAATTTGCTGCCATTACATATAACTATCTTCTCACTGACATATACTTTCCTTTGCAGTCTCCTGCAACGAAGCTCGGTCAAACTGTCGCATATATAGGAGGGTTGTTTAAAGCAATAATCCCGAAAAGGGATTGTTCTAATTACCAAGTAGTAGTAATTTAGGTTCATCTTTAGTCTATTCGAAGAATGACTTGGGTGTTATGTTATTTGAACTTAATCAGAATGCAATTTCCCAAAACTGCACAATGAGAACCAGTACGCCGCTCAATATAATACTCATTCGAAAGAATGGTTTTAAAAAGTTTAGTATAATGCAGTTTTTGTATACTTATTACTATCTTTCGAATAGAAGTGGTGGGATAGACTACATAGATACATTCCAACAAAAACACCTGATTCCAAAACTTGAGTTAAATTGCTCCAGCTGTTTGGAATATTAAGAAAAAATCATTATGGCGCATGGCCCATAAAGTGGTCATGATGTTTTTAACCGCTTTGGTAACCAAATGTGTGGCCGCTTACTTATGATACCAAAGAGTTCGGGGCTATCAATCCGGTCAATTATTAAAACCAGGGAGAATTAATTTGAAGGTAAAAAGCTGATGACAAAGTTAGCGCAATAATTCAAATCGTCATCTGAAATTGTCACTTGTTATAAGCAGACTTACCTCCATGTCAGCGGATTCTTATATCAGCAGTCCACAGTCATTATTGTCAGTCAGAAAATAGTTCAGGTAATGGTATAAAATACATTTTGGTCAGACAGGGCATGTTTTGTTTATATGATTCCCTTAGCAGTCGTCGGCAAGTTAAGGTATGGTATTTCTACTCGCGTTTTCCCTTATGACGTGTATGTTATTATAACCAATTTCAAGGAGCAGATGATGGCATGGCTACGACAGAGCATCTGACATTTACCAAGAGGAATAAAGGCAAAATATATACGTCAATCTCTTGGTTTATAAAGTCTGCCTGTGTATCGATTTCATAACACTTCCGTGTTCCCTTTTCGGTTATGGTCTACCCTTAGTATCGGACATTGACTAGTTGCCATTCCAAAAATAACACGATTCATTTCTGTCATTTCAAAGTAAGTGCAATTCAAAAGCGCAGATGCATGGTTGTTACCCATAACTTCACTATTCTTAAATGGCAGATAAATATGGAAAACATTAATTCAATAGCGCTGTGTCTTCTTATTCACTTAGAACTTTCTAAACACATATCTAGACCAATGAATAAATAAGTAACATATGAATTAAATACCATTCCCGATAAATCCTTTCTGATTGCTTTCGGCTTATTTTTATCCACTCCAATCCACATTTCAATTCTTTCCACTCTTTACCTCAATAGATGTAAGCAGTCTATTATAGAGATGTCTAATTGCAAACTGAAACGACTAGATTCATCTTTCGGGGACACGTTGCACTGCAGATAGGAGGGCGTGAAAAGTATCATCAAGATGATTTCTTATTAACAATAAGAAAGCAAGTGGCGATGACTCCATATTTGTTTGTAAGTATTTCCGAAAAAACCGATTGGGTGTTTAGTTGAGACCCGGTCATGGGTGTTCCCTTGGACCATATACGTCCTCGTCTGTAAATTTATATCTAGCGACGTATAAATTTTGGGATTTCTTGGCTCCACCGCCTGAAAAAAATCTTTATAAATCGCTGAAGATGTCTTTGATTTTAAAATAATATTATATTTTTGCTGGTTAAAGTTGCAATGTTCATTTCTGTAGTGTGTACGATATCGTCCGTATAAGTACTAGACATTGTGCAAATTTCTTAGTGGTGGAGCGGTGAGTTCTGTGGCGCTCAATAGGAAGTTTGAGCCTTCGAGCCCGTCTTGGTATCGTTACATCACGTATCGTCTCTCTCAGACCAGTTTGTAGAGCCTGGGGGTTTCTCAATTATATTCCTGAAGGGCCAAGGAATGCGAACATGTTTGAAAGTTCCCTACTTGAGGGCCAAATACACCTGAAATTCTTATGTTTACCTTTATATTTTAGAGCAGTCAAGGGCCGAATATCAATGGTTGGCGGGCCTGATTTGGCCCGCGGGCCGCCTATTGAGAACCCCTGTTGTAGAGAATTAACACTAGCAGCTCGTCATAGTCTTTCTAATCAAATCGTACAGCAGTAACCACTTAACGGACAATTATCTTTTCAAGGTCATCGAGACTTGTCGGAGTTGTGTGCAAGCGAGACTCCAAATAGCCTTAGAAAAAGAAGTACTGTTCAGTCTGGTGATCTTGGTGATCGATCATATGATTTAAGGCAATCACCCTGTTTCCAAATAACTGTCACGATTCTTGTCACGTCCTGTGCCCAGCAGAGATGGCTAAATTGTCCGTTTTGCAGGCGTCGGAATCTCACAAATCCTTCCTCAAGGACTGTGACAATGTGGCCATTAGCATTGCAAGATAGACTTATCCATTGATGTTCCGACAAAAAGAAAAAAGAAGGGGCCAATAAGACCACCATTTCTAACACTAAGTTCTTGTATCGAGTCTCTCCTCTCAAGTCAAAGTCGAGAGGCCTTTGACCGTGTGGGGCATATTGCCTGACATTGTGGGTGCTGCTGATTTCAGGCCAAAATATACTTTCATCGCCGCGATGGGGTCTTCCAAATAGGCCACTCACAAAACTCTATGAATCTTGCATGGTCTCTTTCACGAAGTCCACGCCTCCGTATCATTTGATACGATGCCATTGTAGTCAGTGCGTATCCGATTGCAAGTACTTTTATTTGAGGCATCCAAGACCATCACGTCTAGAGTTAATTCTTGCGCCATTATTGACGCTACTGTCGAGAGCTTTCGGACAGCTGGAGTATTTTTCGGTGACTCCGTCCTATTACATCATAATGTCCGTATTTTTTTAGTGAGGATTGTCCCTATGGCTTCGTATTTGTAAACGAAACGGTTACAAAAAATAAAGCTTTAAGAATGGTGATAATTCTGAATGTTGTCGCATATCAATATAACTTATAGCCCATTCCTAAGCACACAAAATATGTAATATTGTGGCAGTTTTTTCTAAGGCATGAAACTTGGGCAGGCTATACATATTGATCCCTGACATTTATCCACTAATATCCATATTAAGCAACTCACTTATGAATGATGAAAACACTAAGGACAATCCCACATTTGAGAATGCTAACAATTAGTTCAGAAAGAGCATTGCTGACACTGTAGTAGTCCAATTAGCAGCAATCTTTTAATTTCAATTGGCAGATTTCAAAATGCTCCATTCAACTCATATTTTAATATATCTGCCTCTGAACACGCGATCTTAATTCTACTGACAAAACCTACTTCTAATTATACGAATTCAAAATGACCCAATGTGTTGTTCAGAGCTAAGTATGCTTGCTAATAGTAGTTTACCAAATAACTTAGTAGCCTTAGTTATTTTTGCACTGACACATGACGTGCCAAAGTAGAGTGCATCACAATTATCCATATTAAGCAAACTCCCCTTATGAAAGATTAACAACACTAACGGACAATCCCACATTGAAATATGCTAAATTAGTTCAGAAAGAGCATTGCTGACACTGTAGTAGTCACAATTAGAAGCAATCTTAATTAAGATGGAAGATTTCAAACATGTGCCTCAACTATATTGTACTTCTCTGCTCGGAACCACCTGCGATCATTAGTTCTGTACTGACAAAACCTACTTCTAATTATACAAATACAAAATGAACCCCATGTGTTGTGTAAGAAAGCTAAGTATGCTGTGCTAATAAGTAGTTACCAAATAAACTTAGTAGCCGTTGAGTTATTTTGCACTGACACTGAGTGCACAAAGAGAGTGCAATGAAGTTCAGTTGTCTTGGAGTTGCATCATGTGTACATCTTGAGCAACCACATGAACCAGCTACTTCAGGCTTTGCTCACTCAGGGATTGTGTCCATAGCGTAGTGGTTCTAGCTCCAGTCCATGCAGTTAAGGGGGGGGGGGGGGGTAGGGGTCTGAAGCAGTGACCTTTGAAGTGATTTTTCTTAATTTTTCTAAATAGTTGGGTAACATTTATAATCAGGATTGTAGCCCATGTCACAAAGTTTTAAATCAATGACAAAATTTTGCGCTGTTTGCCATGGTAACCATATAAGGCCTCTGATTGGCTTAAACACTAGAACGAACGGAACTAAATAACCTAACATGCTACTTGAGGACGAAATATGTGGTGGCATGTGCGGGGGTGTCGGTAATATACGCGTGTGACACCATGAAGCCGGATTTTTGATACCGTGCCAGGCAAACGGCAATCGACGACCAATCGCATAATCATGGCGTCGTAATTTGAATTTGGACACAATTTTGAAAATCGGCTTATGTTCACTCGGCCTGTATTGGCTTAATATGTGTGCCAAACTTCATGTTCATAGCTGAGCGTTCTCTAGTGACTTCGTTCCGTTTGGTTTTTTGTTTGCGTATTTAACGAACGAGTTATAGGCCTCGAAACATTTAGGACAAAATTGAGGCCGCTTTTGATGTGAAATACTGGAATTATTTTTTAAAATTTCATTTTTTTTATACGAATTTTATCATTATTAATGATGAAAGAATCATCGATAATAGTGCATATCCATGTCCTGTTATAATTTTTAAACATAATTTTCTTAAATACGCGGGTGAGGAGGAAACAATAAAAGAATAAAAATGTCACTTACCCGGTGACATTTAATTACTTTAAATATGAAAGGATTAATATGAGTATTATTACTTCAACTTAGCCAAAAGAAATGTGGTTAAATAGTTCATAAATAATATCTTTAAAATAATCTTAATATAACCCTTGAAATTTTTCACATGATAAAAGTATAGGAGATGATGATTTGGGCAAATTTGCGTACACTACTTCACTGTGATCAGGTATATCTCGGGAAACGAAATGTACAATTGCGATCGAAAATAAAAAGCATTTTGTAGATTATCAATCTACACAATTTAGCCATTGCTATCCATTTTCTGGATTAGAACCATTTTTTATCATATTCAGACCCATACTCCCCCCTTAATAGGATCAGGTAGGGACTCGAGATGTGTAGACTAAAATGATTGCAGAAGTAGGCCCAAAAGAGCACTTCAGGACTTTGAATAAGCCATCGGCAAGTGAAGCCTACAGGAAACCGAGATACTCGCATTACAGATGACCACATGGGATATGTCACAAACTTGCACTCAGTTTAAACGATTTGGTATACCACTGACAACCTTTCCTATTTGATTTTGGTCTATTGGCATAGTTTTCTCAAACTTCACAAATAACAGTTTTACTCAGGTGGAACCAACATTGTTTGAAATTTGCTCAATTTTTCTTTTATTTTTTTCAATTTGACAAAATGTGTGTTAAATTTGGCCACAAATTTAAGGCCTCATGCATACAGATTAAAAAGGACATCGCCGGATAAGGAATGAAGGACGCCCTCTATAGTTTTCAAGAGAACGGATGAACTTGAAAACGTTTTGCATAATAAAGCGACATGCTCAATGTTTACCTTTTGCTGGTTTTTAAAAAATCCCACTTTACATAAATTCCCCAAAAGTCTGTTTTATGTAAAGTTATAATACAGGCTTCAATGGGTAATTAAAATTTCCATATTTGAACTCTTTCCCCCCTAAGAACCACAATGCCGCGTTGCAAGGATGTGCGCTATATTATTTAGCAACATATATGTGAGTTGCGTTCTGGTTCTTGGGGTGGAAAGACCTCATTTTTGTATTTTTGTTTTCTGGGGGGCTGGAACACTAAATAGAATTGCCAAAAACAACAACGAACTTTTTACATACAAACCATACCACATGTGCACTATTGTGGTAAGGCATGCTAATCTACCAAGGGTTCTGTTCAGTAGCCTGGATGAGCAATGTTAACAACAGCTGACATGCATGTTCGGGTATACTACATCATAATAAAAATACATGGGATGTATTTGCTCAATACAATGGTGAATGAAAGCTATTGAACTGCGCCATGGGAATTGTAATTTTATTAGCTCATAGTATAGTTAACTTGCTCATGATATAAATAGCGCGGTCATGGGCCATTGTGTTGTATTCCAAAGTCTGCTTGGTGCAAAGAGGTTCTATGTAGATAGAGAGGCAAAACGTTTCGTAATCTTTAGAAATTCATCGTCTCGCATGTTTTGCCGACCACAAAGAAAACATAGAGTACCAACAATAGTAAGCAATGGATGCCTCCGCTTCTTCCACATACTGTGGGTGCCGCTTTGCATATACACTAATCGGTAGTGATACAAATTGATGTATGTGTTAGAGGTGGCCAGGTTTAATAATAGTGCACCTGGATCATTGTGCTCAGATACTCTTTTTTCTCATAATGCAATGCGCGCTTAGGTGAAAAGATGTATTCATTGAGGCGGTTTATTTAAAAATCAAGACGACTTGACTGTCCTTTCATTGTTGTGTGGCCATGGGTAAGACATAATTTAACCACCCAATAGCCACCACATCCAACAACTGATATTTGGCGGATTGTTTGTATCGAATTGACATTACGTGTGTATAACACGCAAAAGCACACCCAAACTCATATTAATTCCGTTCTATTCAAAATGGCCCGCGCCCATCACGACGCTGGTTGAATGTGCTTCACAACCCACACCCCTTGGCTTGGTGTGAAGACGGATATATAATCCAAATCTTAGCAGCATAAGCTAATAGGTATTTGTGTATTGTTATAAAGGGCTGCCTCATGTAGCCTCACTTACAAGCTCCATGACAAATGGTAGCCATGCAACATCTTCCTGTTTCTTCATATAAGTAATAAATAGTCATTGAAATGGAGGCATGCTCTAAGCTTTGCTTTTTCCAGAGAGCATGCCCCTGAAGTTCTCAGACTTTTCTAATTTTTCTTGATACAAGTGTATTTTGTGGATAAAAAACAACTTCCGTACATGATAAAGTAGTTTTCAAACACCAACTCAAAATTGATGGTGAAATATAACTATTATGATTATAGAGGACCTCCTTCTCTCCTTATCCGGCGATGTCCTTTGCACCACTGGCGAATGCCAAATTGTGTAAAACGTTTTTCTATGGAGTGTGAACTGCGCACTATGATGAGATTGCGATTTATTCCGTATTGAAATACGTGTTTACACAATTTGGCACTCGACGACCCTCTTTGTTAGGGGGGGGGGGGGCTGGCTGGGTGATTCATTATGGCTAGACTTAGTCACGTGGCACAAAACACGTGACATTTGCAGTACGCTGGTATTTTGCACTGTATGTCGGGAACGCATAACAATGTAATGTATGGTTGCCAGTTCCTGAGTTTAACTAAGTTTCTTTTATAACTATATTGACCCGAATCCGTGCTTACATAACATGTCAATACTTTACTTACAAAGAGTTATCTACTATTGAAAAGAAATGCCACCTGGCTTTCAAAGAGGACAAAAGAGTTGCTTGCTATCATGTTAAATAGTGGGAGCCCGCTAGCTGAGTAAACGGGAGTGATCACTGAAACAGGACCGTGTGGCAGGAGATATAGTCCTCCGGGCTCACAGTCCGGGAAGAATGGTGAACAATAGGGCAATCGATTCAGTTGACCCTTCGGTCATGTTTGGCTATTGTGTATTGCCTGCCAATGAGGACGACTTTGATTGGTACTTCTTGGAAAACTATTTGCCAAACCGTATGAAGTACCTCACGCAGAATTTCTGACCAAATCACAGATGACAGTCTTCACATTTTTGTGTTTTGTCAAAAAAACAAAAACAACAAAACAAAAAAAAAAAAAAAAACAAACAACAAAACAAACAAACATCCTATTGATTTCGTGTACAAAACTTTAAGCTCATGGAGTTTCCCCTTGCCGGCCGACATCAGAAAAAATGTTTTAATTTGGTGGAGGTTAATATTTTGACAAGTTGCACACTATAATCAAGTAGGGACAAGAAACTGATTGACATGAGGAACATGAGATGCACCATATTGCTGGTAATAACTACCATACGGGGGGCACTTCTATCTTGGAGGTGACGGGTATGTACCGACGCTGTAACCCAATTTGCACGCTGAGCAATTCTGTATAAGTTATAACACATAAGTCAGTAGTGGCATTTGAGATGGCTTTCCAAATATTTGTAGGTCATTTGGGATGTCATCTAAAAACGAACACCAAAGGTTATGTCTTCTTTTGACTCATTTAAATGCATTTTCACGCCTCATGAAAATAAATAATCTGGAAATGTTTATAACAAGAAAAGACACAAAATTGACCAAAATTCATCTTTGAGCGAGTATACTCGCCTGACGCACACAAAGAGTTAAGACCCCAATTTTCAGCACCGCTGTCACCCAAAGACTCCATGTATTTTGCAAATGTCACCCAAAGACCCCATTTATTTTGAAATGTCACCCAAAGACCCCATGCATGTATTTTGAAATGTCACCCAAAGACCCCATGCATGTATTTTGAAATGTCACCCAAAGACCACATTTTTGGAAAGTTTACCACTGTCACCTAAAGACCCCTTCCTTTTTGGGAGAAAATTTTAAAAATTTTCACCCAAAGACCTCTATTGTTTGAGTCCTCTGTCATCGAATATATGCCCCCGTGTTTGGAAGCGCCAGCCTTACACCCATATCCATTTCATTATGTGATCCTGTCCCCGGGTATACGCTACGTCGCGTAAATATTCCCTAGGATATTTCTACATCAAATGGTGACATAATCTTTCGTGGACACCCTCTAGAATTTTTGTAAAATATGGTTAAAGTTGCAGCCAATTTCGCATTTTTGCATTGCGATGATCAAACTCGTGAGGGATTATGGGTAGTCTGGCAAGTCGAAATTAATCAACGACAGCATTTGATTAGTCTCAGATAGGAATCACGCAGGCGGCGGTAGTCCTTTGTATACATCCATGATTCTGCTTTCAGATTCTCAGAGGTATATTTCTACCAAAACCAAATATGATGGCTCGATGGTCTACAACTCAGAACTACAAATTCAGAATCATTTCAACAATCTGGTCTAAAACGAGTGTAGTGTAGTAGAAGCGTCAGCAAGCCCCGTACTTAGAAGTCTAAGGCCACACATCGAACGTCCAAACGTTAGCTGAAACTTTGAGCTGATTTCTGGACATTTCTAAAAAGACAATTGTGTTCTTATTCTGTGATATTAGCTAGATATAAATCCTTTATCCCAATTCCAACTGTCCTTCAAAGGTTATTTCAGAATGGCAAAGTTCCATTAACGTAGTAAAATGGCAAATTAAAAAAAAATCAAGTCGAGATGTTGCTATTTAAAATAAAAAAAACCCTAATTAATCGCACAGAAATCAAAAATGTCAAATGACCTAGCCTATAAGAAAAAAATTACCATATTAAATCTTGCAAATTAATAAAGAAAGTTTCTTAAGGAAAAAAAAACGTATCCATTTTTCTCATGTCCAATACGAAAGCAAAATAAACAAGCAAGTTCAAGCTTCCAGTTTTCACTCTTTGTCTACACCCTGCTTGGATCTTTAAAATACCTACAGTGTGAGTCAAAATGATGTTCCCCGATGAAAATGAACAACAAATATTTTAAAAATATTTGTAATCTTTTTAGAATATTATTCTATACTTATATTGCAAATAATCCTTCTTAATCACCATGCAAAAATCCGAGAGAGATTCATTGCATTTTATTTTCAAGTTATGGCCTATTTTTAGAGGGCTCCGAAATGCGGCGGTACAAATTTAGTACAGCTGACCATTAGACAGATGATAACATGTTAACAGTGTAATTCACAAACCAGGATCCAGAAAAGAAAAACGAGAGAGCAAAGAACTTTCTTGTTTGTTGCATTTTTCACCATAGTGAAGCACAACAAAATCATTTTTAATTATTTTTTTTTAATTAATATTTATCTGAAGAAAGTGTTCCAAAAAAGTCTGACCTTTGGCCTTTAGCCATCTAAGTGTATTCTGGTTTTGGGTGTATTTTTCAATATATTTTTGTTTTGCCTTAGTTTTTAGTTAATAGTTAAAAACGAGTTCATTCCAACCCTTGAAACTTCTAAGTAGATACAAATTATAATTGCCACTTGTTGTTGCATTAATCCCAACTTAATAACTGGCTCATTGGGGCATTTATTACAATTATTCACCAGAGTGTTGACAAAGCACAAATTAGAGTATCCCACTTGAAATTGAGGCTTCCAATTACCAATCATTAGAACTTGTACAAAGGCAAATCTGAGTGCCTTTAGTTAAATGAGTGCAGATATTGATTGCCTGAACAAAATGAAACATTAAAATTCTGTGAAACTATTTAAATGTTTTAATTTTTGAAATATTTACAATTTTAGTTTTAAGAGCAACCTTGCACGTTGATAAGAAAAAATCAGGATATTTGGGGACAATCATTGACTCACACTGTATTCTAGCTGCTCAAGTAATGTTGGTAGCAGTTGGCATTAAGAAGAAAGATGACTATATTTTGTTGGGTGAACTCATGTTTGATTGAGCTGGGACACCAAAACTGTTCTGCATGCAGACATCGCATTCGAAACACTAACTGGTTCACTCCGGAGCATGCAATAATAGTCCACGCACTGGAAAAGGAATCTCATCTTCATCTTCCAGAAAGTGCTTGCACTCGGGGGGTGAGGATAAACACTGCGTGTGGGGGCGTTGCGTCAAAGCAACATAGTTCAGTTCAGGCAGAAAATATATACAGGTGCAAGTAAAAAAGATCCGGTAGGAGAGTTACTTCAAGCAAAGTCCCCTCAATGTAGATTTAAAAGCAATGAGGTATGGGTATGCAACAGGATCAACTGGCAGTTTGTACCAATCCTGGATGGTTCTTGGGAAGAAAGAGCTAGCATACACTGAAGAACTACTGTACGGAATAGTGAAGCGGGAACAGTGTCCTCTGGTGACAGTTGATAGGTGAGTCAACCAAGTGATTTCTGATCTTGTACATCATCAACAGACGATTAAGGTAGCGACGTTCCTGTAATGATGGCCACTGGAGATATTCAAGCATGTTGTATAGCAAGCATGTCTCTCTCTTTGGTGATGCACTATATAAGTGGTTCTAATATCATGATTATATTCTGATGTTTTGGTAACTTCTACTTCTGCTGTCATTTTTTTCTAGCATCCTAGCCCTACCCAATCATATTAACTGGGACTGGAAGCTAGATGAAACCAACTACGCAATGGACACAATCCATGAGGTGGCAAAGGCTTGAGTGAGCTGGTTCAATGTAGTTGCTCAAAAGGATGTACACATGGATGCAAATCCAGAACAGCTGGACTTCAATGCACTCTACTTTGTGCACGTCATTGTCAGTGCCAAAATGACTGACTCGGGCTACTAAGTTACTTAGTAACTACTTATTAGCATAGCATACAAACTATGCTTCCTACACAATGGGTTCATTTTGAATTCTTATACTTAGAAATAGGTTTTGTCTGTAGAGCTAAGATCGAAGGTGGTTCAGAGGCAGATACATTACAAATATAGTTCAATGGCAGACATTTTGAAATCTGCCGCCATCTTGAAATTAAGATTGCTACTAATTGTGACTACTACAATGTAAGCAATGCTCTTTTTGAAATTAAATGTTAGCATTATCAATGTGGAATTGTCCTTAGTGTTTTTCATCATTCATAAGTGGAATTATGCTTAATATGGATATTAGTGGCGGCCATTTTGAAATCTATGGTGGCAGGTATATATTGATATTGACCTAAATCAATGGCCAGATACATTGAAGGCACTTAAAAACTTACTGAACCTTATTTGGTCAAACAATAGTTGAGATATGATCATTAACCCTTCAAGAGGTACACTTCATAATTGGATTAAATTCCAAATATAGTTCATAGGCGGCCATTTTGAAATCATCCGCCATCTTGAAATTCATGATTACTGCTGTTTGTTACAGCTGCAATGTCATCAGTGTGTTTTCTGAACTGCTCAGCATTTCCAATATGGGGTTATCCTTAAAATTAGTGTTTTTCATCATTCTTAACTTAAATTAGGCTTAAATATGTATTTCAGTGGCAGCCATTTTGAAATCTAAGATGTCAGCCATATTGATATTAACTTAAATCAATAGCTAGATACATGTACATCATTTTCAATCTTACTGGACCTCATATGGTAAAAAAAATAGCGGAGTTATGGCATTTAAGCTCTTGAAAGGAATATTTCAATATTGGTAAAACTATAGAGGACGCTGTAGGCCAATAGGGGGCGCTACATTTTTGGCACTATATCAGAATTTTTTCAGGGACCCAATATGTATAAGCATGCCAAGTTTCATGCTTTTAGGAAAAACTGCACAATAAATGTGCTTAGGGACTGGGCTATTATGTAATAGATAAAGGATGAGAAGCACGCCGTTATGAAAAATAATGGTGTTTTGATAAGGTCTGGTGAGCCTGTTAGACTCCGACTAGCGGCGAGCCTTAGGCGAGCCGCTAGGTCAGAGTCTAACAGGCAAGCCCGACCTTATCAAAACTCCATTATTTTTCATAACGGTGTGTTTTGAATTCTTTATCCTACATATACGTCGTGACAATGACGAAACCCGATTTTATATAATTATTCAGTAAAATTGAGAATGTATTTCGTTTTTTTTTAATATCTTGAAGCAGCGTTACGTGTTTTCTTAATTAAAATCACCAATTGTGCTGTTATGTTCACTTGTGCAGGAGTCTAACACCAAGGTCTAGTCTATAATAGGTTTACTCTTCTGGAGAGATAATCTTATTGTCGAGGAAGATTATCTGTTGAGAAGATTATCCTATTGACTGGTTAAGCCACGTCTAATGGTTATTTAGTAGGCAGGTTTGGATTTTTAAATAGGTTCAATTCAAAAAACCCTTTCACACGTATATCTGACCCCGGATTCTGACACCACGAATTAAAGATTTTGATACAGGGTTATCCGCGGTGCACTACCGAATGTTTGTCACGCAGGATAGTGCTCAAGAAGTTTCAGCTACGAAGATATCCCATCTTAGGCAATTCTAAATAGGCTATGTCGTACGGCTATCACTAGCACTTCAATTGAGCAATAAAGGAAACAAAGGCAGAAATTCCCTTCTCGGTTTATGAGACCAGTTACCACAATTGGAAAAATTATTGTGAAAAAAAGCCAGCATGTTTTGACAGCTTCCATACACACACATTATATCTACATGACCTCCAAGATGATTTCTGTTAAGGACTTTACTGATTGGACTAAGGACCATGTGATGTGTGGTTGAAATTGGATCCGGCTTGGACATATGACCTTCCACCACTTTCCATTACAGTAGTAGTTCTTTCTGGCCTTGGTAGGTGGGCGATTTTCTTCAGTTTAATTTTTTCATTAATAGAAAATTTGACAGGTCATTAATTGACATAGCAAGTGTCTGGCCTCTTTAGGTCTAGGGCTACTCCCAATGCAATAAATCTTGGTAAATGGTCTTTAATTGGTACCTCCCAAATACTGATTTCGGCGTAAGAGCCCGACAGGAGTTTCACAAGCCTTTTCCCGTTATGATCTACGTACACCTTTTGTGCATGCCAATCCCATTCCGGAATCGTTTATGGCCATAGTATTAAACTCTACAGATTACAATTGCCAGTTGAGCTAGTGGGGTAAACAGTCAGGACGACCTATTTCAAGATACCATGCCCTACGGGTTCCAAAACATTGCTGTTAAAATGGTCTATACGTTTCTCTAAATTTTTATTTTAAATTCAGTATGTCAGTGATCTGCATACGGGTAGCCAATTGACTCAATTGTACAATTTTAAAGTAAAAGCAACCAGTTTGAAACGACTTTTTGAAGATGTCATGACTTTCATCACTATCGGGCTGGATTCGTTGGTCGATATACATGTATTAAGCTAAAACAAGCAGCTGGGAATCCGATAATTACAAGGCTTTTGTATTGAGTCACCGAAGGTTTCCATGACCTTGAATCATTATCTTGGCTGATCGGCTGTCGATTATACCATGTATTAGCTAACAAGCATATGGTAATCCAACAATTACAATAAGCTTTTGTACTGAGTCACGGTTTTCATCGTGTTTATTTCAACAAGAATGGAGTAAAACATGTTTCGATGTCCCTTTAAATAGTGAAGAAGAAATTTGATAACTTACAATAACTAATTTGGCTGAATCGTAATCACACAGAGAAGCTAACAGAGATATCAATTGATGTTACAATAGCTCCTTTTATTGAGTTTTTTCACGATTGTTTTTTCTCATTAGTACACCTGAGGCCGAAGTGTGTCGATATAGAATTTCCTTATATTCAATTGTCATTTATTGTTTAACCATGAATATTCATCCAGACCGTTATTTTTCTCCGGAAGTGTCGCAGAGACCACTTTCGGAAAAAAAATAACGCTGTCGTCGTTTTAGCTGTCTGCACGAACAGTGTGATGAATATTCATAGTTAAATAACGGTCTCAGATGTTTTTGTACTATAATGGATAGTTAAACAAAAGAAGCACAATTGATAATGATGAAAAGAAATAGGTAGACGTATATTGAAAAAAGTAGGTTAAGTCGCTCGAGAAGAGATTCATTGAACATAAGAAGACAACAATGCTCGCACACCCATACACCGGATTTCTCAGCTAACTGGACCAACCGGTCATTAATCAACAGTGCGCACTGTACCAGTTGAGTACGATGTTGATGTTGTAAAATGTCCAGCGTCTATAGGCCTACTGCACATTTCATTTCTCTTATATGAGTGTTACAGCACATAAAGTACTTTCCAAATATTTTGATCCTTATTTATTTCGTTTTGAGTTATTCGGAGAAGATCTCTTTGTTTCCTGAGGACATTTTTCTACATGATTAACCATGTTGGCACAGCCACAGATCACACAATGGCACCCCTGACTTAAGCGCAAGTAAAGACTCTCAACGTGACGTCATCAGTAATCAGTCGATCACCTCAGTATAGATTGTAAGAAGTCTATCATAGAAGTGCCTATTGCAAACTGAAACGACTAGATTCATCTTTCGGGGCCACGTTGCACTGCAGACAGGAGGGCGTGAAAAGTATTCATCCCAAAATGATTTCTTGTTAACAATAAGAAAGCAAGTGGCGATCATGATGACTCCAGATTGTTTACCTAAGTCTATTAAGTATTTCATAAAAAAAAAAAAAAAATCCAGACGGTGGTGGCTAAATCTCATTCAATAAAGAAAAGCACAAAATGAATCAAACCAACTGCAAACCACAATCCGGTTTGGGCGTTGATGTGGGCGGTCATGGGTGTTCCCTTAGACCCCCACATATTACGTCCTCGTCTGTATTGTTTTAGACTGGCTAGTGTAGTGACGTATAAATTTTGGAATTCTTGGCCTCCACCAGCTGGAAAAATCTTTATAAATCGCTGAAGGTATCTTTTGCTGGTTAAAGTTGCAATGTTTATTTCTGTACGCGTACGATAGCCGTCAGTATTAATACTAGTACATTTTTCACGTTTTCGTGCAATATTTCAAGGTGGTGGAGCGTTTGAGTTCTGTGGCACTCAAAAGTTGATCGTTCGAGCCCGTCTTGGTATCGTTACATCACGGATCGTCTATCTTAGGCAATTTGTACAGAATTAACACTAGCACCTCGTCATAGTCTTTCTAATCGAACGTACAGCAGTAGCCACTTAACGCACAGCTGTTTGACCTGGGCAAAAAAAACTGTCTCTTTTATTTTTAGAATTTTAAGCAATGGCGAACACAATTTTGGACAACTGATATAAACGAGGGACATGCAAGAGCTGTTATTGCGGGAAGTGGGCCATATAGGCCTACAAGGTCATGATTTGTATGTATATAGGCCCTCTATGTGCTATCTCACCCCATAGAAGGGAGACGTTGAAATAGATTTTTTTTAATGAAAAACA
Organism: Ophioderma brevispina; assembly: GCA_023653785.1. Classification (NCBI taxonomy): domain Eukaryota; kingdom Metazoa; phylum Echinodermata; class Ophiuroidea; order Amphilepidida; family Ophiodermatidae; genus Ophioderma; species Ophioderma brevispina. The sequence goes on along the minus strand of JAMKCH010017636.1, from coordinate 49,730 downwards.
TATTTGCAGTAATGCAATTCATTTCAAATCTGCACAGGATTTGGGCAGGGAATAAATAATCCAAATTTGTATATCAAAAGTGTGTCGTCCTAGTTTTGTTTTATTCTCGTTTTATCACGATAAATGAGGGACTTTACAAACAACTGTGAATGGACAATCTCTATTGAAGGTCATCCCGACTTGTCGGACGTTGTGTGAAAGACGAGACTCTAAATAGCCTTAGAAAAAGAAGTTCAGTTTTGGTTGATTGGTGGTGACCGATCATATGATTTAATTCGGCATAATACCTGTTCCCAAATAAACTGTTCACGATCTGGTTCGATGGCATGGAGCACCGCCCTGTGCCAGCAGAGGAATGGCTAAAATTGACCGTTTTGCTTGCATCGGAATCTCACAAATCTTCCTCAAGGACTGTGACAATGTGGCCATTTAGCATTGCTAGAATTTTAGGAATTCTCCATTGATATTCCCGACAAAAAAAAAGGGGGCCATAAGACCACCGTTTCCAACAAGGTCAATCTACACTAAGTTTTTGCCTCGAGTCCCTCCTCTCAAATGCAAAGTCAAGAGGCTTTGACCGCGTGGGGATTGCCGACATTGCGAGTGCGGACCTGATTGAACATTCAGGCAAAATGTACGTCATCGCCGCCCACGTTATCTTCCCAAGAGCCACTCACAAAACTCATAGACCTTGCATGGTCTTTTCAAGAAGTTCAGGCCTCCGATCATTTGATACGGATGTCATTGTAAGACAAGGTGAATGATACGATTGAACGTACTTTATTTGAGGCAATCCAAGACCACCACGTCTAGAGTTAATTCTTGCGCCATTACGGTTGACGCTGCTGTCGAAGGCATTTTCGACAGCTTGGATATTTTTCGTTGACCTCCAGTCATAGGTACGTTCAGAATGACCCTGTTTAGGTTGATGCTTGTCCCTATGGCTTCGTATTTGTAAACATTCAATTACAAAATTAGTCGACTTGGGCATCGTGCATGAACAATTTCCTGCGAAAGTTGCAAAAACACGCGCAAAAACACTTGGGTACGGTGGAAACCACCACGAACGTACTTTGTGGGTACGACGTGGAAGCATGTGAAGGGCACAAAATATCCCACCAGATGTTAGACTGTGTGTTCGTAGCCCTGACAATTCTTAACAAAACCAGAGGTCACTAGTTCAAATCATTTCATGCTACCTCGCCATATTGAATTGGCGCAGTAAATCTGCACATGCCTGTTTATGTCCACTGTGCGGTCCAGGATGCATTGTAAGGCCGTGATACTAGCATCAGGGCATGAACATTTATTTAAAAAGTAAGCCTATGTTATTTTCTTTTAAAAATGGTACACTGAACACAAAAATTCAAACAAAACGTCTATATTTTACTCGCATTGAGAGCAAAATATTAAAATATTAATGCCTAGCTAAAAACCAATCCGTCTTGACAGTTTGGGGAAAGGAAATAACAAGAACGAGAAGGTACAAAAATAAACGTTTACGAAGGGGGTTAATTGTGAAGGTTCGGTATGAAAGTAGATATCATAAACATACTGAACACCCATACAGGGTGTCTCAGAAAGAACGTTACCCTCCAGAAACGGCCATTTTTGCTTACTTAATCAATTCTTATCCTTGTTTTAGCTTTATGTTATGAAAATATGTACTTTTTTGAACATATGGTGAAAACAAGAAAGAAAACGGTGAAAAAAACCCAAATAATTATTTCCCTAAAATTGATGCAAACCTACTTTGTCCACGGCTAGCAATAGCAGAGAAACATGTACATTGCATTTCTTATGGATTTGAGCACACGTAGTCCTCAGATTTAATTAATTTGTTCATAAGTAATGCCTAAAAAACACCTGAAACATGCACCTAATTTGTTCTTCAGAATGAAATTACCTAAATCCCCTTACCCGTCTCCCATCATAATGCAAATATGAATTTGGGTAAAGCACACTTTTCAAATAATGGAATTGGTGCGTGGCTCCTACAATGGCATATTCTACTGAACTGATCTTGCCGATGGGTTAAAGGATCATGGTTCACCGTGAATGGGTAAACTCTAAAAAGGTGCAAGGAAAGAGATATGGTCGTCAACGAACATGACAATCAGTCTCAAATAATGCTGCAGTGCGTAGAGAACTGAACAATAAACTCTAAAACCAGCGATGGGCCTTGGAATTTGAGAGCATTATTTGCCAGAAGGGTCTTAAACATTTTAATGTCGAAGATTTTTGCATCCATGGTTTCCTCTGGGAATGCTAGCCGTGGACAAAGTAGGTTTGCATCATATTTAGGGGAATAGTCATTGTTTGGTTATTTTTTCACCGTTTTCTTTCTTGTTTTCACCATAATCATAAAAGTACATACTTTCATAATATATAGCTAAATCAAGGATAAGAAATGATTAAGTAAGCAAAAATGGCCGTTTTTGGAGGGTAACGTTCTTTCTGAGACACCCTGTACACCGGATTTCTCAGCTCACTGACCACGGACATTCAATCGACAGTGCGCATTGTACAGTTCAGTACGATGCTGATGTTGTAAAAATTAATGACCAGCGTTCATAGGCCTACTGCACATTTCATTTCATATTATATGAGCAGTAAAGAACATAAACGTACTTTCCGAATATTTTGATCCTAATTTATTTCGTTTGTCCTTTCTTCGGAGCTAGATCTTGTTTCCTGATGATATTTTACTACATGTATTACACATATGATGGCACAACCACAGATCACACGCAATCGCACGTGATCAGTCGATCACGTGACTCACATCTCTCGTTTTTGAAAGAGTGTCCAGAATGGCTTATTTAGCCATTTTTAATGCCAATAAATATCATTTTTTATTTGGGATCCGATACTTGCGTTTATTAAGTGGATAACAATATTTTTAGATTTTAAAAGATTGAAAAACCCCTTCATAATACCTAATTCTAAATAGTTATTGTGCGTTTCTTGAATTGCCTTGGTCAATAAAACACTGTGGTACGGTTCAATTGCGAAATCGCTTTTCTCTCCGCGGTTTCTATTTGCAGAGAAGTGTATGCGCAGTAATGATGAATACCCCTGTCAACGTTTCATCCTATGTCTTTGGGAATCTATTTTCACACTTACGCTAAATAACTTATTACAATTAGAAAATCTCCAATGTATTTAAAAATAATGTGAGATGAGAAAATGGATTTTCTCTACCTGTGCAGTGTCAGAGATAAAACAGTGTAAATGCCAGGTACAACTATTCTGTTCAGTTCACGCTTAAAAGTTTTGGGGTAACCTGGTCCGATATGGTAATGTGTGTTTACACTCCCTTTGTTAGTCATCTAAAAAGACACTTTTGAAGCAATATGATAAAAGATCTATACAGAGCAATTTGACATTTAGAAAGGTGACCGAGGAACAATTTTGCCAATCTCTTGATTTATTATAGGCTGCCTCTGTATCGATTTCATAGCACTCCTGTGTTCCCTTCACGAATATGGTCTAACCTTGTATTGGATATTGATTACCTGTCATTTATCAGAGTCAAATAGTTCTTTCTTTTAAAAGTTCGTTTGAGAAAATGTGCCTACAATGTTGAATAAATCGTTACTGTCTTTTTCAGGTATATATATATTACATTGCAAGGAAATTTGTAAGAGTATTGTGTATCCTACTTATACACAGAAACCTTCGCCATTCGAGTTATGATGACTGTTTGAAGCCAGTTATAATATTATTGTAACAAGAATGATTGGAAGGTATTAGGAAGAAAAAATCAAAAGCTTGGTGAGGGGATTCAGTTCAAGTCTTTTGAATTGTTCTAATGCACTGACTGTATTCTTTTTTATACCTTTAAAATTCGCTTCTTATGGTTTTGTTTAATTTCTTGTGCTACTCTACACATCAACGTGCCAAGGTGACATGAAAACACGTGTACAGGGTTTCCACAAAAATGGTGCAAGGCAAAAAGCGCCCTCGTTGAGGGTGAAAAAATAAAATAGTGACGTAATATTCACATCATATCACAAATGCCATCTTGGCTTTTGAATACCGTTTACAGCATCCGATTTGGTTGTTGCAATCCAGAGATATGGCTAATAATCCAAGAGAGGATAATATACCAATTGTGCCACTTTTCACAGAATGGGATACAAAGTAAGAGCATCATGTTGATAGGGCTTATTGAATTAAAAGCACTCGATCATCACACAATATAATGCATAAAAACTGTTAAGCAATTGAATATCATTATAATAATGATAACTAAAGTGGTGATAAAATGCGTGAGAATAATTAATGAGATGTCCTCTTCATGATGATTGATTTTTAGATGGGAACAAAATGAAAGAAAAATATTCACGATTCAGAAGATTAACATATTTGATGATCGTCATCTTCCTCTTGTATTCAGGTTTAAAATAGACAAGACAAAGGATCGCATATCCAACCAAACTGTTCACTGTTCATTGTAGCGCTGGAGTTGTGCTGATACCGTGGAATAAGAAATCGTTTAATAATAATAGTCATTGGTCTTTGGTCTTCGAATGCGGTGATGGAAGAAAGGGTGGATGCTCAACCACAGTTTACACTTGACCAGATAGTTTTCATGGTACTTAGATACCATGAACGAGAAGTCCAAGTGCAGACATCAGAGACTTAAAGTACAGTTTCCAGATGCCTGGATCCCTTCCAGAATCAAGAACAGAAGTTCCTTTTCCAGAACTCTTAAAAATGTGTATTTTTTATGCACGATGTCCAATAATTATTGTTTTACTCGATTTTTATGTTCATTTTAGAACGTTTACTGAGAAAAAGTAACAAGAAAAAGGATCAAGCATTATAATTGGGAGATGGATGAATTCTTTCGAATCAATAATGTGTCCCATTTACATGTAAAATTCGATTGTGTTAATTTATTAGTCAGGGGCGGTTGTCTCCCTCTTCATGTTTTGTGGCCAAAATTTATTTTTCAGTTTTATAGGTATAAGGACATCCCAGACAATCACTTCTAACTTGTTGTGAAATTGTCAGAGTCGTATTGCCACCGTGGGGCGCCATTGAAGCTTGTACAGGGGTGAAATGCCAAATTGATGCATGGATTTTGATGGAAATGGTCTCAAATTAATGCGTTTACCAATCCATATTCATAATAGTTTGCCTTATGCAGGATTACTTCTTACCATGGTAACACCCTAATTTGGCCTGACTCAATAGAGTTCAATGGATACGGATTTACATTCGAGTGTTACCATGGTGACGAGAGATCCTAGATAGGGCAAACTATTCTTAATATGAATCGGTTTGGTCAAAGGATTAATTTGAGACTATTTTCATTCAAATCTATGCATTTTTTTTGCATTTTTTAACCCTGTAGGCCAAAAACTTCACCTTTGACTTTTTTGCTGATAACTCCTGAACCATCCATCCCAGATAAGGCAAATTACACCTTTCCTGAATCCCTACAACTAAAGGAACACAATGATGAGCACAATATCATCAATTTGACATTTTACCCCTGTACAAACTTTAATGGCGCACTCGGGTTGAAATACGACACTGGAAATTTCACAACAAGTTGGAAGTGATTCTCTGTGATGTCCGTTAACCAATAAAACTGAAATATCAATTTTGGCCCAACTATATCCCATTCTATGAAAAGTGGCACAATTGGTATCTCACCCTCTCTTAGAATATTAGCCATATCTCTGGATTTCAACAACCAAACCGGATGCTGTAAACAGTATTCAAATGGCAAGACTTCATTTATGACATGATGTTTAATGTCACGTCACTATTTTATTTTTTTTTCACCTTCAACAAGGTTTTTTTTGTGGACACCCTGTATATGTAGTTTTGGTGTAAATAACTAGCACCGCAAGGCTCCAAATGTTGATTACCTCTTTGTCCATCACGGTATGCCAAAACACATTTAAGTCAGTTGACTGTCTTGCGGACGTGTTAAGTTTGAGTTCATTATGCAAGCTATGTTGAATTTTCGTCAGACATGAAGATGTTGTGTTTACATTCTCTTTCCAGCGGTCAACCAGCAGAGCATAGAATTTCACTGGAAATCCTCTCTTATGTTATGATAGTCAATTTGAAGGAGAGGATAATGAATGAAACGTCCACAGCATGTGACATTTACGAAGAGGAACGAGGACAGATCGCGTCCATTTATATAATGTCTCTGTGTATCGATTTCATAGAGGTCTTATGCCCCCCTCCCGGTAATGCTCTTACCTAGTATCAAACTCTGATTAGTCGCCATTTCCAGAAATAACATATTTTTGTTATGGCAAAGTAAATCTTTTGAAAAGTAGGATCAGCAACTTTACATCTGCATGTCAGTGGAAAGATGTTTTGCCGACATACCCTCGAACTACTTAACTTTCCATTTTGAACACGTAAGAAAAAATCTAAAATATGGGGTTTGTGTAGTGCTTTCTTCACCACGGGGGATATTCTATTAAAAATATTTTCATGACCAGTTTTGTTCATTTAAAGGGGCTCCACCCGATCTCAGATTTTAGTACCACTAGAAACCTTGTATTTTTCTCATCTCATCTGCAAAATATTTTGACTGACTCCTTTCTCGTTGTGATCCTACAGGCTAAAATTTGTTTACGGTAAGCGGAAAATAGATTGAACAGTACTCGATGGGCTATTGCAATACACGCAATTACCTATCACATTAGAACGGTATATCGGATCAAATTAAATTTTGGAATTAAAGTATGTTTGCGATGGCCAAGGCTGCGAAACAGAGAGAAAACATATGTTGTAATCGGGTGGTGGAGCACCTTCAAAATGAAATACTCAAGACCAAGAGATGGAAGCTTCTGAGAAATATTTGTTTTGTTTTAAATTACAAAGAAGCGTTCTTTATTTTGATTCATCTTACTAGGTAGGTGTTTTCCACTGAAACAATAAATAGGTCTATCTTATATTGTTATGGGTTAGAGGGCATACGTTCTAAAATAGCAAAAGAGAAGACAAAATGTTCCCAAAGTGAATCTCATTTTTCAAAAGGTTGAACGGGACGATGAAAGCATTTCTTTTTATAAGTGGAGGGTCCGCTTGGTAGCTTCTCATCATCAAGAGTAAGATTATGATATCAGAAGAAAGCTCGTATTTTTCTTCATAACCCCAGGAAAATATTAGGCCTGAGAAAATGTTTTTGTTACATGAGCAGTGGTATGAACAATAAGGTTCCCTAATGTGATCGACCGCACTATGATTTTACAATGACCATTTGACACACACGTTTATAGCAATGCCAGCTCAATTAAGATTGTTTAAAGATTTCCGAACTTGCGATTTAAGTATTTTAATGATTTATTTATTACCGTAATTGTTCATGTATTCACTTTTTTTTAGAAATCTTGTTAATTAACTAAAACCGAAAATATGCATTCTCTTAAGTTGCTTGTTGATTAGGCCAATTGCACTTACTACGTCCTCCATCCCTTTGTAACATATCTCTGAATGTCCATTGAACTGGAAAAGCTCAGTAGATTTAGTTTTTTCGTCTGTCATTGACGTTTATTTCCAGTCAGCTTCATAGAGTAGTATGAGCGGAGAGAGAGGACAAGATACAGAAAGACTCTGTGCATCGTTTAGACGTGCCTATCTTGTTGTTCATTTTCGCCTTTGCAGTGGCAAGAAAACAAGGTCGTAGTTATTGCAGTTGGAATGATCTGTTATGACACGGCTAAAACAGCAATGTAACATTGATCTAGAGGACGTCTGCTTGTGTAGTGATGCGCTACATTTATTCTCTTCCCGTTATTATGATCTAAGGACAAACTCATACATGAATAATAAGTCAGGACAGCTCATGACCAGCCTCGACCTTTTCATGACTAAAAGCCACACTGTACATCAAATCGTCTTTCACGATTGACGCTCAGGAAAAAAGCGCAACACCTGATCTTGTTTAAAGTCGAACTTGAAAGTGGTCTTAGACATCAAATCCAGAGTATGGACATGCATGGTCTGATTTCCCTTTTGTACCACGTGTAAATAACTAATTGATAATAAAGAAAAGTCATAACCATTTGTATACTAAAAGCAAAATAACCTGTCCTACTCCCGGAACGCTCTGTACAGGTCTGTATAAAGTATGGGAAATCCGTCAATAAATGACGTCGACATTGGGTTAACACCTAATCACGAAATCTTAACAGGAAATTATAAAGGCTAATATCGAAGACAGTTCACCATTCCAAAACCGTTAGAGATGGAGAGTCAACCTCAAAGTGAGGATCGATTGTAAATTATGCATTTACATCGGTAAATAATGTGCACTGAACGAAGCTGCGTATGGGTCGTGAGAGATTGGGCTCTGGACCTTCCATGGGCCTTCTTCATCATATCGTCAAAATCGGATTGTGGTTTGAAGTTTGCTGTTTTTGCATCAGTTTTTTCATCAGTGAAAACGAGAAGATGATTTCAACTGATTTTATGATTAATATTAAGTAAAAAAGAATTTAAGGCCCATGGTCCATAAATTGGTCATGATGTTTTTTACCACTTTGGGAACCAAATGTGTGTCCGCTTACTTATGATACCAAAGAGTTCGGGGGCTATCAATCCGGTCAATTATTAATAATCGTCATCTGAAATTGCCATTTGTTATAAGCAGACTTACCACCATGTCAACGGATTTTGATATCAGCAGTCCACAGTCATTATTGTCAGTTAGAAAGTAGTTCAGATACACTTTGGTCAGACAGGGCATGTTTTGTTTATATGATTCCCTTAGCAGTCGTCGGCAAGTAAAGGTATGGTATTTCTACTCGCGTTTCCCTTATGACGTGTATGTTATTATAACCAATTTCAAGGAGCAGATGATGGCATGGCTACGACAGAGCAATCTGACATTTACCAGGAGGAATAAAGGCACAATGCGTCATTCCCTTGGTTTATAAAGTCTGTCTGTTATTTCCAAAAATAACACGATTCATTTCTGTCATTTCAAAGTAAGTGCAATTCAAAAGCGCAAATGCATGGTTGTTACTCTATAACTTTACTATTTCCTAAATGGCATATAAATATGGAAAACATTCAATAGCGTTCTGTCTTCTTATTCACTTACAAATTTCTAAACACATATCTAGACCAATGAATAAATAAATAACTTATCGTCGTTGGGCAGGAAAAACCTCATATGTAACTCCTGAGGTCAAATGCAAAACCACATATGTAGAAAGTGGGCCCCAGTGCTAAAACCTCATATGTGGATTTTGGTATCATCGGGTTTTATCACCAAATATGATAGTAAATCATATGGCAATTTATTTCAAAATCTGGAGTCAATAATCATCTAAATATATTTAGAAAGGAAAACACTTCTTGTACAATGCATTACCGCAAATTATTCAGTTTTTGGTGTCTCCCGAAAATGCTACATATGAGGTTTTGTCATGTTACGTTTTTACTACATGTGAGGTTTTGCTCTTAGAGGTCAAATGCACATATGAGGTTTTTCCTGCCCAGCGACGATATGAATTAAATACTATTCCCGATAAATCCTTTCTGATTGCTTTCGGCTTATTTTTATCCACTCCAATCCACATTTCAATTCTTTCCACTCTTTACCTCAGTAGATTGTAAGCAGTCTATTATATAGAGATGTCTAATTGCAAACTGAAACGAGTCGTTTCAAACGACTAGATTTATATTTTGGGGATACGTTGCACTGCAGATAGGAGGGCGTGAAAAGTATCATCAAAATGATTTATTGTTAAGGGACGAATTCAATACTCAACTGGCGGGCGTTTTCGGTTCTGCCCGGTTCCGGGCGGTTCAATTAATTATTGAGTTTGCTGAATTACTTAATCGGATTAAAGGATTCAGAAGACTGAGCGGATTAAATAAACCGCCTGGAACCGGGCAGAACGGGAAAATGCCCGCCGGTTGAATATTCATTTGGCCCCTAAAAATAAAGCCAGGTGGCAATGATTCAATATTTGTTTACATAAGTTATGTAAGTATTTCAGAAAAAAAATCCAGACGGTGGTGGCTAAATCTCATTCAATAAAGAAACTTACCCAAATGAATCAAACCAACTGCAAACAACAAACCGGATTGGGCGTTTAGAAGTTGATCGGTTATGGGTGTTCCCTTGGACCATATACGTCCTCGTCTGTAATTTATATCTGGCAGTTTAGCGACGTATAAATTTGGGATTTCTTGGCCTCCACCGCCTGTAAAAAAATCTTTATAAATCGCTGAAGATGTCTTTTGCTGGTTAAAGTTGCAATGTTTATTTCTGTAACGCGTACGATATCGTCAGTATACTAGTACACTGTCACGTTTTCGTGCAAATTTCAATAGTGGTTTGAGTGTTCGAGCCCGTCTTGGTATCGTTACATCACGTATCGTCTCTCTTAGGCAATTTGTACAGAATTAACACTAGCAGCTCGTCAGTCTTTCTAATCGAATCGTACAGCAGTAACCACTTAACGCACAGCCGTTTGAGCCTGTGCAAACTGTCTCTTTTATTTTTAGAATTTTAAGCAATGGCGGACAACAATTTTGACAACTGATATAAGTAGGGAACATGCAAGAGCTGTTATTGCGGGAGTGCCATATAGGCCTACAAAGGTCATGATTTGTAATGTTATAGCGCCCTCTATATGCCTATTCACCATAGAAAGACGTTTAAACTAGATTTTTATGAAAAATCATATTTGCCCTAATGGAATTTCATCAAATCTGCACAGGATGTAGTCAAGTGGGGGGATAAATAATCCAAATTAGTATTCAAAAGTGTGTCGCCGTAGATTTTTTTTGTTTTATTCTCGTTTTATCACAATAAATTAGACTTTCAAACAGCTGTGAACGGACAATCCTCTATTGAAGGTCATCCAGACTTGTCGGAGTTGTGTGCAAGCGAGACTCCAAATAGCCTTAGAAAAAGAAGTTTAGTCTGGTGATCTTGGTGATCGATCATATGATTTAAGGCAATCACTCTATTTCCAAATAACTGTCACGATGTCCTGTGCCCAGCAGAGATGGCTAAATTTTCCGTTTTGCTGGCATCGGAATCTCACAAATCCTTCCTCAAGGACTGTGACAATGTGGCCATTTAGTATTGCAAGATAAACTTCTCCATTGATTTTCCGGCAAAAAAAAAAAAAAAAAAAAGAAAAAAAAAAGGGGGGCCAATAAGACCACCGTTTCCAACACTAAGTTCTTGTATCGAGTCTTTCCTCTCAAATCAAAGTCAATAGGCCCTTTGACCGCGAGGGGCATATTGCCTGACATTGCGAGTGCTGCTGATTGAACTATTCAGGCAAAATGTACTTTCATCGCCGCGAGGGGGTCTTCCAAGCAGCCACTCACAAAACTCTACGAATCTTGCATGGTCTCTTTCAAGAAGTTTAAGCCTCCTCACACCGAGTCACTCAATATAATACATGAACAATTTGCTCTCGGCAGTCCCTGGTCGAAGAAAGGTTGTACCAGGTCATACGCTGGTTCTCTGCGACTTTGGTCTCTCATCACTTCACAACTGACCAAAGCGTCCGAGCCATGAAGCGAGGCCCAAGGCGCAGGGACCAGCGTATGATGTGATTTGACTGAATTTCCGTTTTATCACTAGGAACACTACTATAATTTACGAGACGCCAGGGTAGAGTAGAGTATGCATCGTAGTAACCAGAAAAAATGCCAGATTTTTATAGGAAAATCAAACTTACGTGATATATTCATCCAAATATGAGTCTCAAAAGGCTTGATGAAAAATCTCGCAGTCGATTAACAGGCGATGACGTCATCGGAATTCCCTCACTTTTCGAGCATGCGCAATTCAAGCGGAGAGCAAATCGACGAGTAGAAATCGATGTGCTCCGTATCATTTGATACGGATGCCATTGTAAGTCAAGGTGCGTGATCCGATTGAAACTACTTTTATTTGAGCAATCCAAGACCATCACGTCTAGAGTTAATTCTTGCGCCATTCAGTTGACGCTGCGTCGAAGAGCAATTGCGACAGCTTGGCTAGTTTTTTGCTGACTTTCCATTCCTAGGACGTTCAGAATGGCCATTTTTTAGGTGAGGCTTGTCCCCCCTATAGCTCGTATTGTGAATCAACGCAACACTTTGGGTGAACGGTGGAAATCACTTACCACGCAAGCAATTTTCTGGCTGCCATTTTGAAGCATGTTTGAGGTCAAAAATCACTTACCAGATGTTAGACTGTGTGTTCGTAGCCCTGACAAATTACTTCTTACAAAAACCCAAGGTCACTAGTTCACATGTCATTTTATGCATATCCTAGCCATACTGAATTGGCGCAGTTAATCTGCATCTACCTGTTAATTGTTCACTGCGGTCCAGCATGGCATGTAATGACGTGATACTACCATCAAGTATTTATTCAAATTTATTGAAATTTATTTAAAAGTAGCTTGTTATTTTGCTTTAAAATATTGGTTACACCTAGAACACAAAAATTCAAACCACACATGGTATTTTTTTAATACTAGCATTGTAGACAAAATATTAAAATATAATGCCTAAACACAAGATCCTTCTTTACATTTTTGAAAAAACAAGAATGAGAAGGTTAACACAAAATAAAGGGTTTAACCCTCATTCTAACCAAGGGGGGGGGTAACGGATGATCCCCTGTTGCACAAAACTGAAAACGAAATACGACTAAGGCTTTTATGTAATTTAAGTTCATCCTTTGCGGTGCCACCTTCATGGGGGTCCACGACGTCCCCGTCAATGTAGGAAGGTAGGGGGGGTGGTTGCCACCCTTCCTATACTTTACTTGTAAAATGCCCAAAAAACGGTACTTTATTTAGTATGATGCTACTGTATTAAATGACTGTATTTTTTCTTATTATTTAGAGTAATCTGTGTATGCTTACTTTGGCCCCATTTATTGCCAAATAAATTCCAATTTTGCGTGCATATGGCAAAAACGGTCCCGAAAAACCCTCGATTTTGGCGATTTTGGTGCTTACAATTGGCGTAACAAAAGCTCTAATTTTCGCGGCACTCTGACGTAATGTTGTTAAAACTTGATATTTTGTACTTGATTGAGAAAAGGACATTATGTTGCTACACCCTGATACCAACCAGATATGTTTTGTCCGCTAAATTAACGAAAAAATCAGGGGGTGGAACCACCCCCCCCCCTTGGGTCGTAATGTAGTACAAAAACCCTTGATAGGACAGGGTTAAGAAGGGGATTAATCTGTTGAATTTGCGCATATCAATATGAAATTATAAAATAATTAAGTCGCTCGATGAAGAGATCATAAACATAAGAAGGCAACACTTCGCGCACACCCTAACATAACATACTTTCATATATTTTGAAGCGCCTTTTTCACATAGATCAACGCACCTTTATCCGACGAATGAGGTGAGTTTTTGAGCATTGACTTAAACTTTTCAACAGTTTTGGCACTGCGATGGTGATATGAATTTGGGTTCCATAGCTTTGGTGCAGCCACTGTAAAGGCCCCTGTTTTTTCGCCCATCACATTTATGTGTCACGTGTCCACGGAACAACGAGATGAGACCAAGGTGGCAGAACGAGTGGTAACGACCCAGGATGTGATCTACTGACCACTAGACATTCACTGATGTTCCCGGGGACAAAGCCCCGTTCAAGATCCTTATAAACATATAACAGAGTCTTGAATCGAATACGATCAGATATACCAGCCAGCGCAGCGCCCCCACAGAGGGGATGTGTGAGTAAATCTAGGACACCGGAATATGAGACGAGCACACCCGTTTTGAAGCTCTTGGAGCATTTTTCGAGGTTCTTTCCGAGTACACCCGATTTCTCAACTCACTGACCACGGTCTTTCAATCAACATAATCAACATAGATGCACATTGTACAGTTGATACGATGTTTGATGCTGTAAAATGACCAGCCGTTTCAGAGCCTCTGCAACATTTTTCATTTCTCATTGGCCTATATGAGTATAAAGACCAAACGTAACTTTCCGAATATTTTGAACCTTATTATTTCGTTTGTTCATTTTCCTTCGGAGAAGAGCTCCTGTTACTGATGATTTTTTTACACATGTATTACACAGCTGATGGACGTCACATCATCACACCAATGGAACTCCTGACTTGAGCGCAAGTCCAACCTGGCAACGTGACTCATCAGTAATCAGTTCGATCACCTGCCTTCACCTCTCTCTATTTTGTTAAAAAGAGTGTCCTCCAGAATGGTTTATTTAGCTATTTAATGCCATTATATATCATTTCTTATTTGGGATCCGATACTTGCGTTATTACGTGGATAACACTATTTTAATTTTTAAAGATTGAAAACCCCTTCATACTCCCCTCATTAAATCGCTGATTCTACAATAGTTATTGTGTGTTTCTTGGAATTGCCTTGATCAATAAAACAATGTGGTACGGTTTCAATGGCGAACTCGCTTTCTCGAATCCGTTGGTTCTATTTGCCAGAGAAGTGCAATGCGCAGTAATGAATGATCCCTGTCAACGTTTTCATCTTATGTCTTTGGATCTATTTTCACACTTTTTTTACGCTCAATACTATTGAATTAAAAGAGAATTCCAATGTTTTAAAAAATAATGTGAGATGATAAATGATTTTCTCCACCTGTGCACTGTCAGAGATAAAACAGTGTAGATGTCAGGTAACAACTATTCTGTTTAGTTCACGCTTCAGGTTTTGGGGTAACCCCCCGTCGATAAATATGGTAATGTGTGTTTACACTACTCCCTTTGTTAGTCATCTAAAAAGACACCTTTGAACATCTATAAAAGATCTATTCCGAGGCAAATTGACATTTAGAAAGGTGACCGAGGAAAATTTTGGCCAATCTCTTGAGTTATTATAGGCTGCCTCTGTATCGATTTCATAGCACTCCTGTGTTTCGCTTCACGAATATGGTCTAACTTTATTGACATTTGATTCTTTATTTATCAAGTCAAATATTTTCTTTCTTTCAATTTCGTTAAATGTGCCTACACTGTTGAATAAATCGTTATTCTCTTTTTCGGGGGTTATATATTACATTGCAATTAAATTTGTAAGAGTATTGTGTATCCTATTATGTAATGGATAATTGACGTAGCTGATTGCATTATGTTAGATATTGCTTGAGAGTACGAGTTTGTCCACTTTTGGTCGAGAGGCCTCATACCTTAGCTGCTTCAGCTCAATAAACCACGTAATAATATGAATATGTGTTAAAATTAAGAAAAAATGTACCGTAGAAAAATAAATAACAGCTTCACAAATTAAAACACCGTATCAACTTGCTTCTTGCTCAATCACCTGGTAATCGATCAATCGCAGTTTGGTAGGGATTATTGGGTTTGTTGATGAGGTTTGTTGATGATGTTACATCCTTGAAAGGCAATGGTGTTTTACCAAGTAATGAGGTCATTTGAGCTAACATACAGTATTCTTGCGGAACGCATACACAAGAGGTGAACTGCGAAACAGCAAATATTGCCAGTTAACTATCCAGTTAGTGAATAGCTAGGGATAGTATTTGAACTTGGATTCTCCAATTAAAGGTATGTGGTCCGATCTTTAGGCCTAGTACTTGTGTGTATTGTACACACATGTCCACACGGCCTATAAAATTGGGTAGTTTAAAATATTTTTTTATATTGTGCCACCACCACCAAATGAATTCGGCAGCCTCAACGGAATAAACTGCATGTGGTGGAAGAATACTAAATTCATCCCGTTTATTGTAAATATGATAATGTATCACAAACAACAGCATTGAGGGTTTTTGACAAAGCTATTATAGCGCGCATGAGTGACTCCCTCTCAATTAAAAGGCCGGATCATGTTACAAGCTATTGTCCAGTAATTAGTCTTTGTTTTCGAGTAGTGCAACTCCTGTCAAATGAAAGTAAACAGTGAAATCTCAAAGAAACATACGTGTTTTTGTGTGTCTGAGGGTTTGTAATGTGTAATGTTGTAAACATTGACACGAAGTAACAAGAAAAAAGATCAAGCATTATAATCGGGAGATGGATAGATTCTTTCGAATCAATGATGTGTCCCATCTACATGCATGATTCGATTGTGTTAAGTCATCTCATTCTGTGAAAAGTGACACAGTTGGTATCTCACCCTCTATTAGAATATTAGCTATATCGCTGGATTTCAAAAACAAATCGGATGTTGTAAACGGTATTCAAAAGCCAGGAGTTCATTTATTACATGATGTAACAAGAGTGCTTTTGCTTTGCACCATTATTATTTTTTTTTGGGGGGGGGGCACCCTGTATATGTAGTTTTGGTGTAAATAACTATGCAAAACAAAACTGTAAATGTTGATTTTCTCAATCACGATACGATAAAAGTCCGGCTAAATGTCATTTAATTCCGTTTGCTGTCTTGCGGACGTGTTAAGTTTGAGTTCATTATGCAAGCTATGTTGAATTTTTGTCAGACATGAAGATGTTGTGTTTACATTCTCTTTCCAGCGGTCAACCAGCAGAGCATAGAATTTCACTGGAAATCCTCTCTTATGTTATGATAGCCAATTTGAAGGAGAGGATAATGAATGAAACGTCCACAGCACAGTAATGTGACATTTACGAAGAGGAACGAGGACAGATCGCGTCCATTTATATAATCTCTCTGTGTATCGATTTCATAGTGCTCTTATGTTCCCCTCACGATTATGGTCTCACCTAGTATTAAACTCGGACTAGCTGTCATTGCAGAAATAACATATTTCTCTTATGGCAAAGTAAATTCGAAAAGTAGGATCAACAATCCTGCTGCAATTGTTACTCTATATCCGATTGCATATCAGTAGAGATATGTTTTTGCCGATAGATCCTTGTTAGTATTCAGATCGACAAGCGACGTTGTTTACTCAAACTACTTTCCATTTTGAATACGCAAAAAAAAAAAAAATCTAAAAGATGGGGCTTGTATGGTGTTTTTTCACCATGGGGAATAGTCTATTAAAATATTTTCTACCGGTTGCTCATTTAAATTTAATACACATGAGCAAGAGATGGAATCTTCGGAGAAATATTTATTTTGCTTTAAATTACACAGAAACATTTTTTTAATTTTAAATTTTCTTTCCAGGTAGGTGTTTCCTGTTCATTAGAGTAAAAGTTTATATCAAATGTTATTATGGGTTGGAGGGCATACGCTCTTAAACAGAAAATGTAATGACAAACATGTTCCGAATGTGAATCTCATTTTTTCAAATGGTTGGAAGGTGAAACCATTTCATTTTAAAGGTGGATGACCCGATTGACATCCTCGCCCCCCCCCACTTTTACCCATCACAATTGAGATTTTATTATCTGAAAAAGCTCATAATTATATTCTTCATAATTCCGGAACAATTTTAGGAAGATATCTTAAGATAGTACGATCAAAAAGGTCTCCAAATGTGCAAATGTGGTCAAACACACTATGGTCAGAACTGTCACACGACCATTCTGACACACATTTTTGTAGCAATGGCAGTTTAAGAAAATTTACAATGGTTAAAATATTCCAAAATTTACAAATGAGAGTGTATTCATACACGTCTATCATGAGAGAGGAAATATGATTGGACAAAAATCATGCATTGATATTTGTCATTGCACGGTAAGTATTTTTGTTCAATCAATCAATCAATCAATTAATTTATTTGAACTTCATCATCGCAGCAGTGTACAACAAGCAAGCCAGAGTAAATTGAATATTAAAAATAGAGAAAATACACTGTTGCTCATAAAGTTCGGATAAAATATTTTTGGCCACTTTTTATGGAATGATAGGGTAAAAATGGCTAAATAGGTAATAAAGGTCAATTTCTATTTGTACAGGGGTCAAAATCAGAAGTTGCTCATCTAGCTTAATGTGTCAAAATATTGAAAAAGTGACACCACAATTTGAGAGTACTCACTACCTAGAATTGATGTAGAGGTCCATACTAACTACCAAAGGTGTTGAACCTTTCTGTAGTGGGGGTAAACGGATTCCTTAAATAAGGCCCCCCCTGCTCTATACCAGCCAGCTCTGAAAAACGTGGGCTCCTTGCACACAAGCTTGGAGCAGGGAAAAGGAACAAACAACGGACGCCGGGACTTTTTATAGCTCCCAACAAAAGGCATTGTCATGTAATTCAAAATTATGCATCAATTCACTTCACCTGGGTAATGGGGACTCATTAAATAATCATCACCTATTCTAATATGGTTACGCTGACGTTTATAAGATTGCGTCTGAAAAACATATTCCAAAATTATGAGCAACAGTGTATTTGCAACGTGGAGTAAATTTCATTATGAAAAAAAGTAATGTACAAAAAGCAAATTTTTAACAAGCAATGCATAATAGTAAATGAAAGTGAAGCTGAGCATGTGAAGGTCACTGCTAAACGCAGGGCGTGAAGGTGCACTGACCTCTTCTTAGGTTCTACAATTTATACAAAAATATAGATATCACAAAATTTATTTTACATTAAGAGACAGGACTATGTTGCATTAAGGGACAAGACAAACAGGATAAACATAATCATGTCCAACTAGGGAAGGAAAGGTGGAAGGAAAGAAAGGAGGAAAGGAAGGGAGGAAGGAAGGTATGTACGAAGGAAAGGCAGGGGAGGAATAAGGTAAGGACGGATCAAAAGAGTGAGGAAGAATGAGGGGAGGAATGAAAGAAGGAAGGAAAGAATGGCAAAGGAAAGACGAAGGGAAGGAATAAGGAAAGGAAAGACGAAATGACAGCACATTTTTGAAGAGCGCCCCCAATTTTCAAAATTTGATATTTTTGCACAGTTAAGTTAGTAATTGTCTAGGAAATTATACCTGCGAACGAGAATGCTCAAAATGCGTATTTATCATAAGATCTCAGATTGTACTGGAAATGCTAAGATTATGTCCGTCCATGATGAAATAGTGCCACCTCAAGAAAATGACCTCTAACTTGACTTGCTTGAACCAATATGACAACTAATGGATGAGCGTAGACACGTGCATGGCGCTATTTCCCGGCTATTTCATACTGGAAGGCCGTTTCCAGCAGCCGTTGAATTATTATCGGAGATCTCCGATATTAATTATTCTACATTCTTCATTTGTGACACATAGACATTTTCGAGCTTAACCATTCACAGGTATAGTTTACCAGCCAGTTACCAATACAACCGTGTAAAAATTTCAACACTTTTGGAAAATTGGTGCGTTCTTTAAAAAAAGTTCTGTTTATTGCTTTAAGGAACGTACCAACAGTAAGAGAATAAAGGATCCGTGTGATCAAGCCACAGAGACTGGGTTGTATATCCCTCTTTTAATCATGAATCATATTACTGTTGCTAGGAGTTCAGTTGACTCAACCTGCTGGTTAGATGTATTATCAATTTTAATATCGATGTTAATATTGGGATTATTGCTATGTTTATTTTTATATATCATGTAATTGGTCTTTTTAGTATTCAGAGACAATTTATTTAATTCAAAACAACTTGATATGTTGTTAAGTTCATCAATAATTATGAATTTTATTGTATTAGGGTCACAATGTCAAAAGAGAATATTAGTATCATCAGCCAATAAAATAAAGTTTGGAATTTTAAAGCAGAGTGGAAGGTCAATAATCTATAATAAAAAAAGTAATGGCCCAGGATCGAGCCTTGAGGAACTCCACACGTAATGGAAACTGAGATGGACAAGGTGCTGTTGAAGATGAGACGTTGACGTCTACCAGAACTTCTGATCCAATTGTTAGCGAGACGTCTGATACAATAGTTGTGTTATGATTTGTGATATCAAGAAAGATACCAACCGTGTGTAATTTTTCCCCAAGTTGTCAGTTATTAAGCAATAAAGCTAACAATTAATTGCCATATACATAGATCGTTAAAACTGAATTTCAGGGGTTGTTAGAATGGTATGATATTCGATGAAATTGAAAATACGAGCATAGACATTTTTTTAAGTAGATTGGTTGGTAGAATAGAGATAGGCCTATAGCTGGTGAAGTCGTGCTTATCTCCGGCCTTGGACATTAGCTACTTTAATTAGCGATGGAACAGTACCCGTTGTAAGGGAAATACGGTATTAAATATGGGCGATGACTTCACTGATAGGATGGATGATTTGCTTAAGTGAATTGTTGCTGATGTCATCAGAACGGCTGCTGTAACTCTTAACTATAACTAATCATCATCATCATATGTCCGTCCACTGTTGGACGAAATCCTCAACATGTTTCCATGCTGGATTTCGGCCTACCCTTCCACGCTGGCCTAGTGCGGGTTGGAAGGAACCTTGGTACCTAGAGTAATGTGTGCAGGTAACAGACCCGGGATGGTCCCCTACTCTTTTCGATAAAGTCTGCAACTTTTTACGTGTTGAGGAATTACTCCTCTGATACACGGGACCAACAGCTTTACGAACCCATTGCATAGTTCTGCACATTTTACGGAATGGTTGGGAACGAAGAGAAATTCCATAATCACACTGCTGCGCAATTATGCAATTTCCGACCTTAGAGGAACTATTTGAGTATAACCAAGAAACCCGACTCTCGCGGGGCTCAAAACCAGGGCCGCTCGACCAACGGTTCAGCGCCTTAGACCGCTCCGCCACCTCGCCCTCATTTACTACTAAAACAGCTGATTTAATAGGCTAAAATGCATAACAAAATATAGCAAGAGCTACAGGTCCGGTTGCCTCCCTTAAGCATTTGAAATGCACGAAGGAACATGAAAACACGTGATTGCAGAGCACATCTTCTTTTCATCTTAAAGGACTATGTTATTCTATTGAAGGAACACTTCAAGATTCTTATCACCGTAATCGTTGGATCTGCCACGACGGTTCTTCTAACAAGAGAGACGTTGGCTCGAGTTTGTTTGTATGTTTATTTGTATTTTTTATTCTGTCTACAAAATCATAGGTTTCCTTGGAAAATCAATAAAGGATCATCTGATTGTTTCTGTATGGTTTGGTTTGGTTTCAGCATTCAGCGTAATTAGAGAATTGATAAAGCTACTGCTGATCAACCATGTCTGCTAATTAAAAAGTGAACTGACTGATTATTTAAAAAAAGGTAATCATAGTATCGCTGACCATAAAAATAAAAACAATGTCTACACTTTATTAACCATAATGAAGTTCCAAAGGATTTGTTAATTTCTTCAATAGTGTCAATAATCAATAAATAACCAATTTTGAGTATATTACAAAATCATGTTTCTCGCAATCTTGCAAATTTGTAATCATTGCACATCTGACAAGCCCGATTTTGCACTCTCCTTTTTGATGAAGCATATCTTTTGTTCTAAATATCGGCAAATAAAAGCTTTTTTTATACCTTCGAGCTTCATTGTTGTCAAGAAAGTGTTAACAATTGGCTTTGTCCCGAGTGTTAAAGGTGCAACGAGAGATTTCAGGTGTCCCTTCAAAAATCGAAAGTACTTATTTTTGCCTTTATGTGAACCTTTCCATCAAACATATCCCCATGTGAAGGATTAAGCTGAAAAATGTTTCTTTGGTACAAAAATTGTGAAATTTCTAATTTCGTATAGGAGCAAATACAAAATTCAGCCTATGTTTATATTGAAATATACGTAAATCAAATCACCTTTTTCTCTCTTTAAAGACATTTCTGTAGCCTAATACAAGGTAAGAAATCTTTTGGGTGTCTAATTCATATGAAATTTCTATTATGACACAATATTTTGGTGCCTCAAAATCTCTTGTTGCACCTTAAACACTTTGGGAGACAGCCTGTTCGGTGTAAATCAGAACGAACTCCAGGAACGAACTGTACAAATATAGAATGCCCTGACCAGACTTCAGTTATAAAATAATTTTCTAAAGAGAATGCTCTCGTTTTGTACAACCTCATCATGAATCTGATCACACGCCTCACACGTTACTTTGACTTTACGCAGTTTCCGTGGTATGTCCAATTACAATTAGTTCCAAATGGATTACCAAAGAGGTTATCTCCGCGGTTCATTTGAAGAAGGACAAAAAAAAAGACGCCGTAAAAGCACTACTGGCGAGTTAAATGCATGTTATTTTAAATGACAACAATACTCAATTCAGCCGCCAGCACCCTTTAAACATCACTTGACCATCAGTAGTTCTGCGTGAAGTCGCACTTTACATAACCTTTGAATATGGTATGCGTCAAGAGAAATGGAGCAATAGTACCACACCATACTTCTAAATATTGATATCACGTGCACATTTTCATTTCGATTTCATCAAAATGTTTGTCAGTAAGCAGCTACAATAACAGTTTCAATTGAGTGTTTACGACGATTAATGATAAATGGCCAACAGAGGGCGATTGCACAGAATTACCCACCTAGCCCTACATTACACTCAACAATGCTGTAAGCTATAGCTCATGTGATTTTCGGGAAACGCAACCTTCCCCTAAAATGTAGATAACTGTCTTTTACTTTTAAATACAAAATAGTCATTTCAAGGTAATCTGTCCATTGTCCCGAAGAATTAACATTCCGATCGAATTTGCTCTAAGAAGCCATGCTTAAGAATTTCTTTTAAATCAAACTAAAGTTATATGTGTTAGTACATCCCTTGGAAGTGTAGAGAAGAAAGATCCTGATGCCCCTTTAAAACACGTATCGCAAGCTGATTCGTGATATTTGGTGATGATTAAAGTATTTCAACTTATATTCCTTTGGATATTGCGATGGTTAGTCAATCACCTATTTGATATCGGATGAATAATCGTGTAATTCACAAGGCTTGGTTGTCACCTGTGCAGTAATTGTTTGTGGTGTAGCTATCACCTTTACACCTAATCATTTTCATAAACAGTACTATCTGCAGAGCGAAATTCGTATTCAAGGGGATTAGTCCCCCTTATCGAACAAACGTTTCCACTTAAGCTACCAACCCAGATGTGTCTGCTTTTCTAAGTAAAAGGATATTTTTGGATTGGACAAAATAGGACATGCACACATGTTGATTGAAGACTTGCGCCCATGTTTGTTATATCTTTGTGTTTTGAATATCCATTTTCAAATTCAAAACATTCCATTGCAAAAAATAAATCGTCCGGCCCACAACCACATACTGTCGTATTTTACAAAACACGTTTTTCCGAGAAAATCGTAACAATTCAAATTTAACTCCGCGACAATGTTTCGTGTCTATACGGTAGAACGAAGCACAAAACAAAACATCTACAACTATACTTTTTTGAAAGAAAAACATTTTAAAGCAATAAAACCATCATTCAACTTAATACTCTTGCAATTAGATTATCTTAAGTAGGCCTACAAGTTATAAGTCTGTAATGTGGAAATCACAAAAAGGTATATTGCAAAATACGACGCATATTAGCACCGGTGTTTTTCAATGTACGTAAAATAGCCTCACTATTTTAAAAGCTTGTTTACACGAATAACGATGGAAATACGTTCAAATAGGTCTGTATGTGAAATCGTTTATTTTGGGATCGGCAAAGACACGCTATATCAAACAACGTGTAAATTATGGCGATTTTAAACTACCAGACATTATGTGAAATACTGTATGATGATGTTTAGGGAAAATTAAAAAAAATCTGTAATTATAAACTACATTAATTAGGCATCCTCACATTTTGTAAACTTTTGTGGATGGCAAGAACCGATGAATTAAGTAAGTAGGCGGACTTTCGCAAAAACCTCAAAAACGTGAAATACGACGTATGCACAATAACAATGAAAAATAGAGCAGAAATGGTAAGAAATGTGCAATTATTAATGTATTTGAAAAAAAATATACAATTCAAATATATGGAAAATTGATTGTACTGAAGTCAAGCAAATAAGTCAAATGGTGTGTTAAGAATGGTTTCACAGATAATTAGTTAAGACAAAGTCCATAACCTAGAAATATTGGGGTCCATGAATATGACGTATTGTATTGAAATATTGTATCAGTGAAAGGGAATAGTATAGCTGCTCTTTAAAGTTCTAGTTTAGTTAGACATAGTGATCTCTTACAATCACTTCCAAGATGAACTTCCAAGATATAACACTATTCAGAACATAAGGATAATTCTATATACTATTCTCGTTTTGTGTAAAGAATGTTTCCCCTGAATTTCCTTATCACCACATCCAACGGGATATTAGTTTTTAAAAAAATTACACCCGTTCTACCGAGGGGGGGGTGTGGTTACGACCCCCCCCCCTTCAGGTTTTTTCCCCGGCATTCTAAAACAACCCCTTTTTTGGTGCCAAATTATTTAATGAATTGTCAATTGACATTTCCGCGCCGTTAATTCAAACACAACATCCACCGGGGTATCGTTAAGATACAGGGTGATCCCAAAGTGAGCGATGGGGGGGGGGGGGTGGTACCACCCCCTCCTGAAGAGAAGTACCAACATGCTAACACACCCACAGGAACATCACAGACACTTGATTTGGTACCAATAGATTAGATATGGGTCCCTCCTCTTTCCATTGAGCCAAATGAGTACAACATGCCTAGCATTACGTCAACGACGCCATAAAGTTCGCATGTCGCAAAAGTTCCATTTCCATAGACACACACAGTTGGAAAATTCACTTTTGCAAAAATGTTAGGAAAACAGATTTTCAAGCGGTTTTTTGACTCTACTTGATGGGAAATGAGAGTTTAATATAATGACCAATCATTTTAGAGCTATAATAGGGTGTTTGAGTTCGCTAAAATTGCGAAGTATCAAATTTCCACCCTATATGTGTCATTTATTTCCGTACTTTCCTCACATATGACGTCCATGGTGACGTCATATGGGGATGTTTGTACTTATTTTGGTACCAATGGAACAAGAAACTCAAAATAAGCTATCTACCTTGGGGGTACCAAATTTACAGGAATCGGGTGTTCATTACCGAAAATCTCAGGTGTGTGGTAACCACCCCCCATGTCGGGGTAGTTTTGGTTACAAAAATGGCTTCAGGTAGACGAGTGGTAAGACTCTAGACATTTCTGATCAACCGTGTGCATGTGAATAAATACGGAGTACTGTGCGAACTTTTCATTAAAGTAATTACTAAAAGAGAATGTAATGCATACAAAGTTGCAATGTGTTACCCAAGGATGAACTTGAACCTTATTTCGGTGCTTTTATGATAATCACGTCTCTGGCATTGTAGGTTATATATCGTGTCCCGCTTACACATAATTGATAAAGGGTGATCCAAAAACTTTCAGTCATCACCTGTTCGATGTGTCAGCCATTTTGATTTGAAAAAACACATATCTTAACACTAATCGATTCATCGTAAAGCCCCTATATCATTTATCTCTTTATTTACTGCAAAGATCATTCTAATCGGATAGATAGCCGAGCCAGAGTCTTTTTGAATCAAGTAGTCAGCTTTTACCCCACTCCACGGATTCCTATTTATGAGCACGACGGCGGCCAACTAAGCAAATGACTCCCCACATTCCTAAAGGTTTGTCTATGTTTTTATTCAAGAAGGGATATTTTAAAGGTGTAAAGCCATGATAATGGGGTTTAATGAACCGGTTTTCTCAAGTTGTGACATATTTTTGCTCTCAATTTATAGACATACTTTAACGATGTCTGTTCTTTCATATGGTATGATTCTTACTCCTCCAGAAACTGATACATGCAGCATGAGGACGTAGAAAACGTTAAGATGACACCAGTAATATTGTGCCTGAATTTTGTGGGGTTAATAGCGTCACAGTATATTCTGCAGTCAATCAATAGCCCGATTTTCTTCCAGACACTGATTTCCTTCGCGGAACGGCACGCCCGTTCATTTATGTGAATCCGTGGACAGAGCGCAAAAAACAGACTACTTGATTAGAACGACTGTATCTCGGTCTACTCTAGCCGATGTGAAGATCTTTGCCGTAATTAATGCTAATGAATTAGGGCTTTCAGATGATACCACATAGAATTAGATATTGTTACTTAAAATTTCAAAATGGCGGACACAGTCAGGGTCATTTTGTTTTACTCGCCCTTAATAAGGTGCAACAACGAAAACACGCAGTCATTTTACGATTATAAGTATGTGCGTTGTAGTTTTGATTTTTCAACATAATGTATCAAAATATTTAGCAGATACTAACTTTGCTTTCATGTTTATTTTACATGGAGTTATTGTCACACATTTTAGACGACGGCGAGGAATCTTTCACGTCTTTAACTCTTTTCCGGATTGAAAACATCCGTTATTTATCAACAACTTAATTTGACTACAATTACAATATTGTCACTATTTTCGTGCCACTATGATTCCACATGAATAATGACCTTTCAATACTTTTAAACACGAGATAGATTCGCGCTTGTCTTGTGATTTCGTCGTACCTCGTAACTATTTTGGTCGCAGATAATTAAACAGGGGCAGGCGTTTTTGCACTTGTGGCGATGGCACCGTTTGCTAATGTACTGAAATATTTGATAGCTTTCACACTTCATTTTTTCCTTTGCACTCTCTGAATTTATGATGTATCCGAATTGACAGTCATCTATCCGCTCAAATCCTCAATTGTAGGGCAACGCATATTATATTACAGCGCTGAGAACATACACTTGGAAATGTCGCCACCTGTTACAATAATCTGAATTTTTGACCTGAAATCATTTCCTATCTGAAGAAGTGAATGACTTTCAGAGCTAAATATAATACGTTTTCGGAATGTCATGAAAAAAACATCATATTGGTCATTCTTTCTAATAGTTACTATTTATAGGGCATTATGATATGATATTATATTATATTAGAATACCGGGTGTCTAAGAGTTATATATTTGACCTAAATATTAAATGTATACGCTTCTGTAATTCGGAGTTTGTTGTACACGTAAAGTTCGTAAGTTGCGTTTATCATAGCTTTTTATTGCATCATTTTACTAGCCTCACTGCTTACAATTTAGTGAATTAGTATGAATTGCAACTGCGCCGCTTTCCCTAGGATTTTGTACGTCCGCGAAATATGTTTTGTACCAATTGTTCACACACCACTAACTCACGTATACACTGTAGTCTATTGGAAAAATTGCAACTTGAGCATGTTTCTTTCGCATTTAAAACTCTCGCAGAGGAAATACGACAATATCTTTCTAAAGTACAAGCTAAAATCACCAAATAACCAAACTTTGAACATATGATGACCAAAAATTTTGTAGTTACGAATCACCAAACTTGCCCGACATCAGACCGGCAACACAAGAGTCTCTACAGTTGCTAAAGCTAGAAATGGGCAAATCGATGTGAATTGATGAGCGCGGAGAAAATTGCCTCAATTCACTGTCCAAATGCCAGTTAGTTTGAGAAGCATACCAGTCTATTATTTCAATCATGAAATTTCATCATTTTCTTAATATAACTAGTGCATTTTCAGACATTTTAAAGCAGTTGTTTCCACCCCAGATTGTTGATCCTTACGGCAGCCAGGTTAGTGATGTATAACCAGTTGCAACAATCCATCTCTATTACGGTATGTATGTTTTTTTCTCTGCACTAGCTAAGCAATTTATATTATATATGTTTTGGAAAGTTACCACAAGCAATAGAGGGCAGTATGTTAACAATCCAGTTACAACTAATGTCAATTTATATATCATATCCTGAATAAGTGGTCTGATTGTATCTTTGATCAGGTATTGCAAAAAAAAGTAATATAGTGCTATAAAAACACAGTCTTACATGGTGCATGTTTTTCCTTAACAAGTGACCAGGGGGTTCGTACCTGACCATTGTGGTCTTCATGCTATTGGATAACTTCAAGTAAATTCTCTTTATATTTTTTTCTTCTTAGATAAGTTACTTATCCGTCCTCCGCGTGAGATTTTATCCTGCAAAAGTAGCCATATAAAGCCCAGGAGCTATGAGCCTGATTCTGTAAAAATACTTTATTTTACCTTTTTTGAGATAAATGGCCCTGATATTCAGCCGGAATTAGAGTTCCATTCATCTTCATTCATCTTAATGTTCAATACTGCCTCGGCCATAACATCGTAATGGTCAGGGACCTTCTTTATAGGTTTCTTTCTCTTTCTTCAGCACATATGTTGTACAAATACGACATTATGGATAAACTATAAGCTAGGTTCAACGTACATCACTTTACGAGCAACTATTTGTTAATACAGTCCTTTGTGTTATCTTATCAATTTTGCACAGTTGAATATGAATATATTTAGTTAATTATAGTACGTATTATTCAGCATTTTTGTTTTGAAAGTACTAATGTTATATGATATATTCTCCCCAGTTCAAAATGACTTTTAAGCGTGGTTGTCATTTTTTCTATTGACCATACTTGACCCTTATGGTTATTCATGTATTGTGGATGAAAATTAAAAAAACGATGTGCCCAACAAACCGAATGCATTTTCTAAAGTGCATCCCCACAAATGCTACTAGCAATCGGATTTCTAGTTTATCTTGTTTTCGTCGTTTATATGTTAAAGGCTCACAACACATCACTGCTTGTCACCTTATTTTAACTCTTTCGCCCTTGGCAACATGAAACCCTGCAGACAAATCTGGGGATTGGCGCATGCGATCTAATGCACTACCTATCCCAATCGTATCACTCACCGAAGAGTTTAATATAATAAAAATCTCAAATTAGTTTTCGTAGGCAGTTGTTAAATTGTTGGAAGAACAAATCTAGGTGCGGAGTGGTCTAGTATGTTGCGACGTTGCCGTTTGAAAATTGTTTATAATCTGTCCGACTTTTGAAGTACCTCTTTCTTGTTCCCTACTAGATTAAGAGCCTTAAATTCCCCGATGTCGTTCTATCCTGCTTGACTGCTTTTATGCTCCGATTTAAGTAAAGGCCCAGGCTCTGCAGAAATCACTTTATGTAGGCTGACATGTCATCCGAGGGTGAAGGCACTATACCTAAAACAATTCATATTATTGGAATGGACAGTTGATTTCCGTTCTAATACATTTGTACTTTTGTCTGCTCACAACGTCGAACCAGAAACGTGGCAAAATTAGTTAGTTGGTATTATGCACATCAGATCTTTGAGGTGTTAAGTTGGGCTAGAAAAATATTTGAACACACTGAAATGAACTCATTTGACAATCGCTTCCATTTAGAAACAATTTCATGTTTAGAATTCACACAATTTTGCGATTTGACTAACTAGTCGTCCACGTGACATTCTGTCGTATGTTACAAACAAGTGTTGGGAGAAAATGCATTGAAACTCTACCGGGATATTTCATGGATATACCAAGAAAGTAGCACAAAAGAAACACCTTCACTTACCATTTCAAAGAAACCATACGAGTTTATATTTAACAATAACTTGAAATTTAAAACTAAATGTTATATCCGCATGTTATATGAAAATAACGATGTTGCCAAAATCATACGCAAATACTTACTTCGTTGATATTAATTGCACGTAAAAAAGATCACTTTGTGTAAAAAAAATATTATTATCTATCTATCTACACGGCCGCAGCCGAGTGCTGTCACCATGTAGCGCCAAATGTCCCCTGTTTTGTCCCGCTTAGGTTGGGATTGTCAGATGGATCCTGCTGGATGTCTCGAGCAAATCACATCAATGTAGTTAAGGGGCGACGACCCTGTTTTGGCATGGTAACCTCAAACAGTGACGTCTGAGACTACTTGGTCAATCGCAACGATGACCGTGACCGGCAAATCGTGCACGGCGTTGGCAACAGAAGATGAATTGAAGGTATATCTCCATATATCTGTGCTTTAATTGGTCTTGTGCTCACGCCAGGATATGTTTTGTACTCGCATAAGAAGCTTGGTGTAGGTGCCATCCAGTCTATCCTGTAGCTCTTCTTCATGGTCCAGGTCAGATCCATATAACAAGTATACTCCTCTAACACTGCTCTAAAGAATTTAGCTGGTTTTAATTGGAGATACAGATTGCATAGTGGTGTAGTTTATTGCCACGGCTTCCGATCTTTGTCCTTTGCGTGACAAGGAAGTCTTTCTTTCTTGCTGTCGGCATTATAGGACCCTAGATACTGTTGAAGTCCTTGACCTCTTTTTATGGCTACCATCTGCTGTGCATATAGGTTGATGATCGTCTTCCTCATGACCGTCATAATATTCAGAATCTTCTTGGATTTATTGGATGTAGGCCGACACTTTGTCTGCCAGCATTTTCCCAAGTGATGTAGTAGATCTTGTTCACCAAATATCAGATCAGCTGTTAGAGCAGATCATCTTCCGTAGTCATGGTCTGTAAGATGCTGACCCATGTGACTTCTGAACTCATTGGGTTTTGATGGTGAGTCCCTTGTAGTTCATGTTGTCAAGACTCTGTCTGAGGATGTAATCAACCACACTACAAAGAGATAGGGAGCAAGAGTACTTCCTTGGAGATTCACGTAGTTGTTGGAACCCTTTGATGTGGGCCCATCCAGGGTCTGCACAAAGCTATAGGGTTATCATACATTATGGCAATTGCCTTGACGTCTCATCTGGGACACCATACTGGTGAGAATATGCCGCATTACATACAGTCCCTGTTAACAACTGTCAAAAGCCTTGAAAAATCTATAACGAACACAATTGAACTTATCTTTGAAATCCTCAACTCTTCTATGATCCTTCTGAGGGCAAGTATCTGAGGTTAGTGTTGATCTGCCTTTATGAAAACCATTCTGGTTCCGTCTGTGATGGGATCTATGTGAGGAGTGATTTCGTTAGCAGCTTTGAGTTGTAGATCTTAGACGCCAGTGGTGACAGTGTAATTCCTCTTTAGTTTTTGGGTGGTTTTTGGAGTCGCTTTTCGTTGGGGTAGAGATGATGAATTATGTTGAAAAGGCAGCTGGTTTGTTTTCCCAGTAGGTTTGTTTATTACAAATTCTAACAGTTTTGATCATGGATTTGGAGTCTTCCAGACTACTGCAGGATGTTGTCGGGACCAATGTGGTCTTGGTGTTCTTCATTTTCGTCAGGGCAGATCGGAAGCTCCTCTATAGTGATAGGTCCAGTCTGGATTGGGAAGGTGTCTGCTATCTTGTGATTGAAGATAGGTTCATCAAGGTTAGTGTTATTCTGCTACTGTTAGGAACAATAGAAAACGGGAAATAGATCAATGTGACACGCGTTTATTTTACGATAGCAAAAAAAAAAAAACGCTATAAACGCTTGTAGGTGAGTGGCAATTTTGAAGTATGAGAAACACAGATAGTTAATTTTGAGAAAAAGACAAAACATCCATATAACTATTAGTGACGTCACGTCTTTATGGACTTTCTCCAAATTTCGCCAAGCTAAAAAAATGTGAATAGTAAATGAGGCACTCTAAACTTGCAGTGAGATCAATATCTTTCAACTTGGTCTATAGATGTCAACAAAGGCATTGGCATGTGAGGTACTTACAATGATTTTGTCACATCTGCCTTCAATTACCATTGAATGCGCAGTGATGTCACGGCAGTAGTTAGTAAAATAATATAAAAATTAATTAACTTCTCCTGGAAGTTTCACACAATGAAACTTTCTGCGAGTTTTAGATTCAGTTCAGATTTCGCCAATTTTCACTCCAAATTAATAATTAGAGCTGCTATATTCTGGATGCACAAAAATTTTGTTTGTGTTTTAAAAAGGAAATGACTTACCTGTCACATTGATCACCACAAGAAAGGTTACATGCATACCATCCAATATAGTTATTAGGTTACTATGTGTAATTACTTATGAATTCAATGCAGCTTTTGATTCAAAGGTTGAACAGGACACCTGTTGTATACAGATTATTAATTCATAATGCAGAGAGTGTAAGTATACATATCGGCCAACGATATTGCAACATGCAGACTAAAACCTTCATAATTACAAATTCAATTCCAATTGTTCGATGGGTTCTTAATTAGACATGCGTATTGAAAGCCAATTTGTTTTCAAACAGATATTATTCCTCAGAATCCAAGAGTGCGAAAAACTTTGATTTGATTACCATGTTCCCTAAAAATGGCGGATTAAATAAGCTGGCGAACGCCAAAAATGACTCCACTCCAACATTACCGCTAAATAGTTTTATGGTTTACTGTAAATGTTTACGGGGGCGGGAGCAAAGTGGTTGTGCAAAGTGGTCTTATAAAAGTCGTTAATTTTTTCAACATCCGCAATGCAAGCAATTTTAATGATAAATCACGTATTCACATTCCATGAAAACAGTAAAAGGGTTATGTTATATAGCCTCCATTTTTTTGATTAAAGATATTAATTTGATTTTCAATTGTATTTGAGAAAAAGATTTCTCACAGGAAAAGTACTTTGTTTATGCTGAAACTAGAATAGGGAATTCCCCTAGTGCTATGCTGAGATATGCACCTGTTGTTTATAACTAAATAGATTGTACAAGAGGTGAATGGGGATTCCCCAAGATGTAAATTAGAAACTGAGTAAACTTGTTTATGCATTGAGATAAAAAAAAAACAGATTGCAAGATTCGGAGATTCCCCATGAAGTTATAAATGTGAAATGATGCAATTCAGATGATGTAATTTTTGTGAAACCTGATTTGACAGTGCTAGGTTATGTTTATGCATGGTATTGATGTAATGATTATTGTTAGAAAGGAGAATCTAGCTGCGAGAGGTCAAATACTTGTGACTGAAAGACTCAGGGGCCAGCAGTAGTAACCAGGAAGCTATACAGTATGGTCATAGCTAGTTTTAATATACAATAATGGTATATTTGAGCTTTACATATTGCCAGGATTTATAATATATTGGATGCCACCGGAGCTTGATAGCTAACCTGTTTTTTTAAACCAGAAGAGCTTCAGTTTTGGAATCAAAAAGGGATTCCAGTTTGTGGTCCTTTATGAGGACATTAGCGACACACTGGTGGTGGTAGAATACCTGGATTGTATTGCAGAAAATTAGTGTCGTCGACCTTGTCGTCTTGAACTGCTGGACAACATTACCTTCAAGTCTCAGAAGATTCGCATGGAATATACCATGGATATTTATGTGAACTTATGCGCTGTCATTTTGGAGTCTTCGCTGTGAGGACATATCATCGTTGAACTGCAACGCTTTCAACACAGGACACTAGAGAACTCTTAAGTATAAAATTGTGTGTAATTTTAATATATATAATATTGTTTTTGGACATACCAAATTCTTGAACCAAACCAATTAAAAATCATTAAATCTGTGTTATATTATAAAATTCAGATTACTTGTCCACAAGGCTCATTTATTTGTGTTTGAAAGGTATTTCTGTCCTGTGACGCCTACGAGACGTCATAACAGAATTGGGGGCTCGTCCGGGAATTGAATTGAGATAAATTTGAGCCTTATAGTTCAGAATTTACACATTAAACGTGTGATTAACATTGCAAGCATTGTGCACATTTTTGGCATACAAAATTTTGTGTGTATTACATGCACTACTTTGTAGTTTGGTTCAAGTCAATTTTATATTGTTTTGTAGAGTACAATCTCAATGGAGTTTAATCCAGAAGAATTCATTGGGCAAATAACTTGGGAGAAGTTTGATGAGCTGAGAAAGCCTGAGTTAATGAAACTATGCAAACATTTAGGACTTGAAGCTAAACAAGCTATGAGAAAGCAAGTCATAAAAAATAATGTGATTGAAACATTTTTCCATAAAGATGTTTGGGATAGTTCATATTTGGATAGGATAGGAGAGGTTCTGGAACTTGGCACAAGTGATGCCATCAAATTGAAAGAGCTTGATCTAAAAGAAAAGGAAATGCAAATTGAACTGGAAAAAGAAAAGTTGCAAATGAAGATGCAAAAAGAAATGCAACAAAAAGAAACGGAATTGCAAAATGAAATGAAACAAAAGGAAATAGAAATGGAGATGAAACACAAAGAGCTTGAAGCTCAACTAGAGTTAGAAAAATTGAAAGAACAGGCTAACTCATCAGACTCTTCCTCTGGTTTTGATGCGGTGAAAAAAATTCGCCTGGTTCCAAAATTTCAAGACCAAGAAGTAGACAAATACACCTGGCACAAAAAGTATCTCGGCATGTTTTTCGATCAGTATTGTGCCAAAGTCAGACCATTTTGAAAGTTTTCGAAATATACGTTTTGCTGCCTATGTCTTGCTCTTTCATTTAATACCTCGCTTGTAAAAAAGTGTGCATAAATGGCTGAGATAGAGTGCCTGAAAGACGCAAACTCCCCAAACCAAAAGTTGCAGTTTTGTGATTTTTCAATGGTCACTGTGTGGTACAACGCAATAATACGTGTGTATTGATTTTACACAAAGAGGTTTTCCGACTGAATGAGCGAGAAAGCCTACTTGCAATATTGATTGTGGTCCGCGTATTCGTGTCCAGTACACTGCAATGCCCATTGAAAAATCCCAAAACTGCAACTTTTGGTTTTGGGGTTTTGCGTCTTTCGGGCGTTCTATCTCAGCCATTTCTGCACGCTTTTTTTACAAGCCAGGTATTAAATGAAAGAGCAAGACCTAAACAATAAAATGTATATTTCGAAAACTTTAAAAATGGTAGGACTTTGGCACAATACTGATCGCAAAACATGCCGAGATACTTTTTGTGCCAGATGTACTTCTTACACTTCAGCCAATAAAGAAAATTGCACTGGAGATGCAACCTAAAAGAAAGAAAAACACTGCTGCCTTTGCTTCAAATGACAAAGTCAGCAAAGCCAGAGAAAAACTGAAGTCTGCAGCAAAGAAGCACCGTACTAAATCCACCAGAAGCTCCAAGCACAACCTTAATGCCGCTAAGGCTGCACTTGATGATACTTACACTGCGGTGGCTGAGGAGCATGTTAAGTCCAAAGCTGAAGCACTTGACACTCTATATCTTGAAAACAAGCATACTGCTCAATGGGAGGCACTGGGTGAGCTGACCGATAAGAAGGCTACCCGGCCTATAAGAATCAAAGGTGAAACAACTGAAGAGCGCCTCGACACATGGTTTCAGCACTTTAGTTGTCTACTTGGCAAGCCAGTTCAGAATAACACTAACCTTGATGAATCTTTCTTCAACCACAAGATAGCAGACACCCTTCTCATCCAGACTGAACCTTTCACTATAGAAGAGCTTCAAATCTGCCTGAAGAAACTGAACAACACGAAGACGCGTGGTCTCGACAACATTCCTGCAGTAATCTGGAAGAGTCCACTACTCCATGATCAGCTGTTAGAATTTTGTTACAACACCTACATGGGAAACAAACCAGCTGCCTTATCAACATTGTTCCTCACTTCTCTGCCAAAGAAAGGCGACCTCCAACAACCCCAAAACTACAGAGGAATTACACTGTCACAACTGGCCTCTAAGATCTACAACTCAATGCTGCTCAACGAAATAACTTCTCACATAGATCACATTTTCAGACGGTACCAGATCATAGAAGAGTTAAGAATTTCCAAGAGAAAAGCTTCAATTGTGTTTGTAGACTTCTCAAAGGCTTTTGACAGTGTCAACAGGGATGTAATTCTGCATATGCCTACCAACTATGGTATCCCAGAAGAGACTGTCAAAACAATATGCATCATGTATGATAATCCATCTTGCTTTCTCCAGACCACGGATTGGCCCACAAAGGAGTTCGTAACAACTACTAGAATCCTCCAAGGAGATACTCGTGCTCCCTATCTCTTTGTAATCGTGGTTGATTATATCCTCAGATAGAGTCTTGACATCAAGAACTTAAGGGTTCTAAACGTCACCAAAGTCAGCATCTCACAGACCTAGACTATGCAGATGATCTAATTCTAACAGCCGATCTGATATGTGGTGTACAAGATCTACTATCGTCACTTGAGAATGCTGCAGATGAAGTGGGCTTACATCTAAACGCTAAGAAAACGGAATATATGACTGTCAATGAGGAAGATAATCATAAACCTATCTGCACTACAGACAGTACCCAACTCAAAGAGATCAGGGACTTCAAGTACCTAGGGTCCTATGTTGCCGACAGCAAGAAACACTTCCTGTCACGCAAAGGACAAGCTTGGAAAGCCTGCAATACACTATACCAATTATGGCAATCTGGTATCCAATTCAACCAAGCTGAAGTTTTTCAGAGCCTGTGTAGATGGTATCCTGTCATATGGATCTGAGATCTGGACCATGAAGGAGCTACAGGATAGACTGGATGGCACCTACACCAGGCTTCTTATGCGAGTACAAAACACATCCTGGCGTGCGCACATGACCAAAGCAAGGATATATACCCCTCCAATCCTTTTTTTTTTTTGTTGCCCAACGCCGAGCTCGATTTGCCGGTCACTGTCATCGTGCGATTGATCAAGTAGTCTCAGATATCACATGTTGGCGGTTACCACGCTCAAACAGGTGTCGTCATCCCTTTAACTACATTGACGTGATTGCTAGAGACATCCGGCAGGATCCATCTGACATCCCAACTTAATGATGGACAGGGACATTTTGCGCTACATGGTGAACTGCATCTCGGCTGCCGCCGCGGCCGCTAGATGGATGATTCTATTGACGTTCTCATTTTCGGTCCGAATAGCCACTCCGATTTTCTCCCGTAAACAGTTAAGTAAACCCTAACAAACCCGATATAATTAATTTAGGGGCTCCTTTGAATCCATTTTGGCTTTCCTGTGTCTGCATTCCTTCTGGGTACAATCAGCAAGTAATTAGGATTAAGTAGTAGTTTGGGATAGTTTAATATGTCAACTTATTGGGCCTACGACATCGCGTTTTTAGAGCCATAGTCAAACGGTGCTTAAAATTATCCAATTGGATATTCAATAAATGATTGTATACCCGATCATTCATGTAGGTGTAAGGCAAATTTACATTGCCTCGATAATTTTGTCAAACGTGACATTATTTGAAAATGTCACAACTCGAAAAGCCGATTGAATCTGCATTCCCTGCAACTAATCGCCATATATTATGGTTGTATATCTCAACATTATTGAGTTGCTCTGAATTCCATTGCGTATTAATTCGTGTCAAAACTTGTAATTGTGTTATATTCTATCTCGAATCTAAAATCGTAACTATAATTTTAAATTATAAAATTAACCCTCATAATTTATTCCTGCGGTAAAGCACCTACTTCTATTATTATTACTATTACTAATTTATTATTATTGTTGTTGATGATGTGTTGCGTCCGACTTGGCTATGGATGAGGTATTTTCATGTGCAATTTCGTTAGTGCATGGGGGAGGGGGTGCCTAGGGACCCATGCTAATTTAAGCAAAAACGCCGCGATGGATTTGAATTTTTTGTGTCAATGCAAGCGCACAATTAGAAGTTAGACATATAAAAAATATAAACGGAATATATTGCAGTGGGTTAAAAAAAACGACCCCCCCCCAAAAAAATGGGCCCCTAGCAACCGCCGCCATTATGAGTTATGATCATGTCCGCAATACACAAATGTCATTAAATCTCTTTTTGGTGCTCTCAAAATATTACTCGCATTCTCACCCCATCTATTTGGCAATTTCAGTACATTTAACAAAACATGCCTCCTACCGGCGGCCATCTTGGACACTTAAACGTTTAAGTCCACTTCAGGAAGGTAAGAACTTTATTTCCTTTAGTCCTGGATAAAATTCCTATCTATATTGAAAATACAAAAGCAGTTTTTCATAAAACAATGGTGGCCATTTTGAAATAGGCAGTACGCGCTAATGTGCAACTTTTCGGGGCGGAAACATACCTAATTCTAGTCAGGGGGGACACCCCCTTCAAGGTGATATATTGGAAAATTAATCACCAGGTGGGTGCAACAAACTCGAATTTTAAGGCCTGACAGAAACTGGCTCATGGACTATAATACATGTAGCGCAGGCACCAGTAACACAGCTGCCAATTCCGCGTTGGCAGTTGGGGAAGTATTACGGGGATGTTTTGTTTCATGCAAGCCTTTCTTACCGGCCACTGAGTCCCTACCCTCCAGTAAAGCAAAATGGTGATAGTTATAAAGTGAAACAAAACAGGCAGCCAAACATTGGTAAAGATTTACGGTCGCCATGTCCTCGGTGTCAGTGCGCAGAGCACTGTGAGTACGCATTGTAAATTTCAAGGAAACCTGCTCATTGTTTATAGCTGGTGAAATTAATATTTGTCATTTCTCAATGGCATTGTCATTCTCTGTAACCAAGATTTAAAAACATATCAGAACAATCCAACTTGAAGACTGTTACCACAGGCGTCTGTTCCTTCTGCATTATGCTGATGGAACCATGCTTGCTTGATGGTCAACACCGTTATGGCAGGTATTGCGTTCAATTTAACCTTTCAGGCGAAAAATTCATTCACCATTTTAGTCACATTGCACAGCAAGGGGAACCCAACAAGTGAGTTCTAAAAGGGTGAAGCCAAAGTCTTGGAATATCCAATTGTATATGTGACCAAATTTGAATGTGTTTTGTAGCATGTTTTACCTCAATTTGTCCTCTGCCATCTTGAATTCCATGCGTTACGGATTTACTGCCATGTAAAAATGCTTCCTTTTCTGACACGGTCCATGGCACTATTGCATTATGTTTATAAAAAGTTGATTTTTTAGGTAAAGGGTAGTGTACATGCTTTAATCATGGTCGGAAAATTCCAACCTACGTGTGGGGCTTTCGTCTGCCATATAATTGTGCGCTTTTAATTTAGTTACTGTTAAATTACAATTTTAAGATGTGTCTTAATGTTTCTGGTCCCAAAGACTCACACCGTATTAGTACCAGTGTCATCACCTCTCCTGGAAATTATGCTCCCCCTACCGGTTTTAATCAAATGGAGCGATAGCGTGGGGTCAAACAAAATACATTGACGCATCAACACATGGTATTGAAAGAAAAACAAAACAGTATCAACAAATGGTGGCTAAAGTATAGGTGATGACATTTTTTTTTTATGTTCGGTATACCCTATAACCAAATCCTTGGTCTGTTATATAAAGCATCAATACTGACTGCTTGTTTGGATACTTTAATTTTGCAGGTGCGTTGTACAGAAGAACATGGATGCTGCAGAACAGGTTTGTTTGGCTTGATGTGCATATAGTGCGGTGTCCAGGCATGTATATGAAAATGATAACATCTGTAGCACGTAAGGTGGGCCAGTTAAAGAGACATGAGGAGATTTCCAGAAAGAAGCGCCCCCAATTTTTGTCGAACCCCGGTTTTTTGCATATTTAGAATGCTTACCAATGTATTAGATCACACCTGAAGTGAATTAGCCGAAAACGCCGTCTTTATGTAATAAGATTATGATTTGATACATTCTGTCGTGCACGACAGATAGTCAAAGCACGGTTTTCTATGGGGACGATTGCGATAGCAGGCAAGTTCAAAACAAGGATTGCGGTTTTCTTTTGTACTTGTTTGTTCAATAAACCTTCGAAATGTTCTCGGTAGGTCGTCTAGGATCGATCCAATGAAAATTGAGAGAAATTTGTATCCTCAAAAAATCTCCTCCTTTAAGCAGACCAGCAAACAGACACCGCCTGCACAAGCTTAAAGGCAGATCACGAGCTCAATGTTGACCTGCTCACATCTTGGTGCCATTGTTGAAAGTTGGTTTAACCTCTAAGTGGGGTGCAGCAAATTTATTACATTTGGTCTGTCTTGCACCCTACCAATGATAAATGATAAAATTCATAATTGATAAGCAAGTTAATGTCCATGATCGAAATAATGTTTCGATTGCCAATGTTATCGGTTGCCATAGGCAAGTGCCTCATAATTCAATTACCAATGGTATCATTTTTCACAAGCAATTTCATCGATGACTGAGAGCCTAATATAATTGTTCCAATCATCAATGTCGTCAATACGTGGATTTTGGGTTTCCTACCGGAAATCATTTTTACCGAAATTCCTATCCCACAATGCACCAACGATGTACGAACAGATATGCATCACTCCATGCACGCTCGCGGTTTAGCGCGCCTCCTTTAAACTACTCGCACATTTTGTGGCGCAAAAATTACAAGGCAATCAAAGAGTACTCGTTACTGGTAACATTTATGTACAGCAAACGGTTTTCGCACAGTTATGACAGAAAAATGACCGTATGACACAAAACACCATAGAATATATATGCGCTATTTATTTTATATAGAGTGCGCGTTATTGGTAAAATTTCGGTAAAGATTAACATCCGGTCGGAAAACCCAAAATCCACGTATTATAACAGGTAAGGCGATGCCTGACAGATCCTCGTATTAGTGATATCAGTTATCACAGGAATGTGAGTGGCTGACTGAAAGCCTAATATAATTGATTCATTTGTCGATGGTATAGCATTGCTCCAATGTACTGGTTTGATTATGCTTTAACATTCTACCTTTTAGTAATCCCCTTTGTATCTAATCTAAAAGTAATAGGAATATTATTGGTTCGCCAAGGTCTCGGGTATTAGCTACCCTGAATGAACCGGTATATCAAAAATAGTACAGATTATGAAGGCAGTGCTGTAAATCTTCGTTTGTTTCAGTAACAAACCAGGTACTGCGCACGGTCATCATTTGAAACGTCATGACAGAATTGTCAACCACATTCATTCTCAGATATCAGACAGCCGTCCTTATCTCTC
This sequence comes from Ophioderma brevispina, assembly GCA_023653785.1. Classification (NCBI taxonomy): domain Eukaryota; kingdom Metazoa; phylum Echinodermata; class Ophiuroidea; order Amphilepidida; family Ophiodermatidae; genus Ophioderma; species Ophioderma brevispina. The sequence goes on along the minus strand of JAMKCH010017636.1, from coordinate 9,245 downwards.
TGTTTATGTAAACAAGATAATTACTGGATATACTTTGAATAGCAGATATACACAGCTCTATACAAGTATTGAACACAGAAAACCGGACTTATTCATCCTCGAACGTCAGTTGAAAAAGGCCTTTATTGTCGAAATTTCATCACCATTTGACGCCTTTCTAGAACAATGCTACAATACGAAGTTTATATACTACAAACCTTTGTGTGATCTTGTCAATGTGGATACAACATTCACCTGTAAAATTATTGTCATTATCATCGGGTCAACTGGGTGTTGCCATTAAAATGTGGTACCCGGTTTAAAAATACTCGGGTTTAACACCCGGAAGAGCAAAGCCATGGCCAATAACCTGAGTATCAGCGCTGCCATAGGTTCAAAATAATTTGGCAAATGCGCGTCGGTGCTGTCAATGCGCGTCGTTAACTTTTCTTCGCATCTCACTCAATTTGGCCATGTAGTGTGGGTTGGTGTGTATTCCCGTAGGATTTTCATGCTAAAATTTAAAATCGAGTCAAATTGTGTTTTAATGTACACTAACGCCTTCGTCTCGTCATAAGGATTAGAAAAAGTATATATTTGCCTAGGTTCCAACCTTTAGTTAAGGCGGTATAGCCCCATAATGGTTCAAGGTCACCCTGGGGGTAAATGCTCCGATGTTGTTGAAAGTGGTGTCAAATGATTCCTTGTGTCATACTGAAACAGAAAATGCATTTTAATTGATCTTTTGATATCACCATTGCGACATCCAGGGAAAGTTCTGGTGACCCCCGTAGACCATGTAAGACCCTTGCGACATTTTGCTATGTAATTAGCCACCCAAATGTCACGCACTGTAAAATAATACATTTTTGGGATCCTGTGAGACAATACACACAACTTATCACCAGTTTCACAAATCTGAGCATGGGTACAATTTCCCCGATGACCTGAACTTATGGGGCTATAAGCGCTTTAACTAAATGTCGGAACCTAGGCAAATATAGACTATTTTCTAATCCTTAAAGAGACGAACATATTAATGTACATTAAAACACAATTTACTCGATTTTAAATTTTTCCCTGTATAACATTTCCCCCCTTTAGGAGGGGGTAACGCAGCCCGAATGTGCACCGCATCATTTTCGGAGATGACTGTCTGGGTCCCTCTTGAATGAAACCGTCAAGAAATCAACTTTAGCCCAAATCCTACGGGAACCTTGTTTCATTGACATACCGTACCACACTGATGGTTTTGTCCTTCACTCACGTTCTCATTTGGTAGTTACAATGGTGTGTTAGCTTCCGTTTAATCTCAGTCTTAGCATCTTAGGAAACAAAAGGTTAAGGACGAATGGTTCCCATACAATCGGTTAGCAAGCAACCCAAATGGATCAGACCTCATTTCCTGGGTATTAGCATTAAGTATTGCCGCCAGGTCTTGGAGCAATTTTGTGGCGCCTTCTGTATTTTGTAAATTGCAGGTTTCCTAATAGATAAAAGATATGGAATATGTATGTATGTATGTCTGTATGTATGTATGTATGTATGTATGTATGTAGGTATTGTATGTATGTAGGTATGTATGTATGTAGGTATGTTATTGTATGTATGTAGTTGTATGTATTGTAGGTATGTATGTATGTGTGGTGTGTGTATGTATGTATGTATGTGTATGTATGATGTATGTATGTTGTATGTATGTATTATGTATGTATGTAATGTATGTGATGTATGTAATGTATGCATGCATGTATGTATGTTAAATGTGTGTGTGTGATAATGTGTATGTTGTATATTACGTATCCCTTTGTATTGCGGTTTATTCCGTTTTGATAATACAGAATATCTTGCTTTAATGCAAATGAAGGATAATCCGCTATATAACAAAGGATTGCATATAATTCATTTTAAATAAGACAAGAACTCATTATAACCTAATGAAACAATTCAAATGTCCCCTATTCCACGTTAGGGTTTATTGCTATCATGTGCGTTAGGGGGGAAGGAAATTGGCTTAATTTAAATAACTACGTATAAGAGCTCATTATAACTTAATGAATATTTAAACCTGTCCCTTTTTCCTACATTGTTATTATAGTTTTTATTATTATTATTATAATTATTATAATTATTATTATTATTATTATTATTATTATTGAGACACAAACGGCCTTTTAAGTGTCGCTCGTGTTGTTTTTGAAACTTGGGATACACACTACCGTCGAGTTTTAATACGAGCTAAGGCAAAAAGTACCTGTAATGAGAAATTTTTATATCAAAAATTGTCGACCCGTTTCATTTTCGTATAATTTATTATCTCCTTCCTATTTGGAAACATGTTGCTACCCAAATTTGTGATAGACAGGAATTTGACTCTATCTTCATAATTTTCTTTATGATGTTCCTGTAAAACATGCACTATACGGATATTGCCTCACGGCTCTTTGTTGACAACAATTTGTAGTTGAATATCCCACGGCTACAGAACGCATTAAATTGATGAATAAGATGTCAGCTGATATGACAGAATGAGTTATCCTAGTGTGACCTCTACGAGTCATGTCGTTTTTATATCTAGTATGATGTTTTATATGAAACAGAGGATCACGTGTGAGAATCTCCATTTGCTTTTAAGATACTTTGTTGCTGTGTAGGCATGATCATAGTTGCTTTCCCGTTCTGGTGTCGTGGGAGGCAGCAATAATGTTCCACGTTTGCTCCGTTTTGATAATACCCACACGCTACCAACACCCGTTGTGGTCTAAACATAGATGTTGATTAAACTGTGCTTATGTTGACTATAAGACAATGACCTATGAATTGGAGAAATTGTTCACTTGCGGTATTTGCATAAAGTTGGCATATTAGTGTAGTAGAAACCATAAACATGGTGCACTTCTGGACAAAAGCCATGAAACTTGGCACAACATTCTTGGGGTGCCCAAGCAAACTTAAGAATGGGTGCCCAAAATCGACCTGATAATGACGTCATTGCCCCGCCCCCTTTTTTGCATATTGCTTAATTATGTAAAATGGAATTCCTCAGAAACCTATCATGTTTGGTATCACTTTAAAGCCTGGAACATAAAGATTTCTTAAAGCATACTTGTAGTATGTATCTTAGCGTTTGGGTTCATTATAGGTCTTAAAGGTCATTGGAGTCCTTTGAATTAAATTTTACCAAATTTGGTGATCAAATTCCACCCATGGCGTGCAACAAACAGGCCGTTCCGTAATATGTCAAAAATTTTTGACATTGTAAAAATAAATAATCATCCCAATAACTTGATTTTTGTTTCATATCAATGTAAATACTATGTCCTTTCATGAACAAATAGGACTATTCAATTTCACAAATTAGATGTTGTGGGATATTACAAAAATTGACATGCTGTTGCCGTACATTTCTATCCCAAAATGGCATTCTTTCCAAGCACCTGTACTACTTTTTGATGTTATTAAAACAGAGATTGCAAATCCTGAAAGTTGTATACTTCTTTGAATTTTGTCTTTTTAAGAATCTGTGTTTCATTATTTAAATAAGAAATTATGACATTTCGTCGTTGAGGATTTACCAATTGAAACATTTCTGGCAACGTACGTCCACAGCGGTAACCATTGGGAATTTAACCCTAAAGATGACAGCTTTGATTTTTATCTTTGGTTTTTTTTTTCTTCATCAAGCTTATCGCCCTGATTTGTACAGATCTGTTAAAAAACTATAAAGTTTTGGCAAAAGGGACTGTTACTACACATGAGTAACTCAAAATTACTTTTGTGTGTACGTCCACAAGGGTGGGTGGTGTTTTTTTATGACTTGTCATGCAAACCAAGAATGTGATTGAATTTAAAGTTTCAGGTCTAAATTAATTTTTCCCCTTCTGTCGAGTCTCTTTCAAATAAAATACATTGCCCCAAATTCAAAACCTTGAATATATTAGAAGTTCTGGTCCGCAAGTCACTGGATACCTTTTCCATGACAAGGCACACAACGTCCAGGAGCAAACAAATCCTGTGCGAGGGCGAGCCACTTGCAGTTCATAAGCAATAGAGGTAATTTCCCTGCCGCCATACTTCCAGCAAGTTCTCTACTTACTTGGATATTTCAGGTGGCAAGGTCTCAATAGCTTGTCAGTGAGTTGTGAACATCTGAGTAATTAGCTAGCATCCAACCATATCCTCAGAGCTGGAGTTTTTTGTGGGCATGCGGGAGAACTTATTATAGCCTTTTTGATACCCAGTCGAGATGTCTCAAAATGCCCTCTGATATGTTCAGTAAACAATTTTTATGCATGTAATTGAAATCCATATGGTTTCCTAGGCAAATAACAGTGTGCTAGGCTTCCCAGCACTCTGTGTATAGTACACGTAAAGTCTTGGTGATAGCTAGTGCACATCAATATCACATCAGGAAAACTAATGAAAATCCAATGAAATGATATCATCAGTATTGAAGGTTTGGGGCTCTTTGTCACATTGTTTTCACGATTTGCCTTTAGCACTGAAAAGTCTGTAACATAGGTAATATTACATTCCTCAAAAGCCCAATTCTCTCCGTATTAATTCAATTGTAATTTCCGAATGACAATGAAGGTGAGCAGCAACTACACTACAACCGTTCGTGGTGAATAATTTAAACTGCCCTGACCAAGGTTACATCATGTTACAGTCAAAATTCCGTTCAGCTTTGCCCAAGTATTAAGTGCTGAGACTTGATGGTTGGTTCGCCAGGTCCTTGTCATGTGCCGCTTCAGAATGAATTAGAAGTTTCAAACACGGCAATACCTTCTTCTTACACGACATGTTTTTCCAACAGATGCCCCCAAGAATGTTGTCCATCATGTTCCACATCACAGAGCCGATTTTCTATGTGGAGGCCAAGCAGTGTGTTCTGTACGTGTTGACAGTCACCAGAAACTCTCAAAATCTGCTCTTATCATTGTTTTTTATTTTGTTCAGTTTTTTTGTCTTTTTTCTTTAAGAGATTTCATTAATTAGTGGCAAGTTCACCAGGACTTGATTTTCTATTTCTACAGTTTTGGACATAGGAAAGAAATGCCTGTGCTCAAGTATTATCCTGGTTAATGCGGATTCTGTGAACTAGTTGTTGGGTACCTCTGTACCGTTTCGATAAGTTTCAGGTCAATGGTATTTGTGCTCAATTGTTACAAGATCCCTTCCATAAATCCTAACCTACAAATACTGGTTATCTTGTAGAACCCTGACACCCATCCTCATTTTATCCAACGTTAATTGTGTTCATTATAGGCAAATTTCATATAAATTTGAACAAATAATGCCTTTTGGACAGGAACGTCCAGTGTTGACTTTCTTCTGTTTGACCATCATTTTTGTGTACGTTTTTTTGTATTATTACATTACTATATTTTATGTTTTACTTGATAAATTATATCCATTTTCTATTTGATTGATTTACCTTTACCCTAAAACACCATCTGTATCAATACGTTTTTTGATCTTGGAACTCAAAGCTATTAACTTTTAAAAAATGTTATTTTTTTTTTTAAAATTATTTATTTTAATATTATTTATTAGGTTTTAAATATTGTTTTTTTTTATTTCACTTTATTGTTGTTGTGGGTTTGAAGGACAATTTAAGATGGAATGCAATGCGCCATTTCACTGATTTGAAGACATTTTTAAGCTATTTCCCAATCTCCCCTTGTCCCCACTGACCCGACTTCTGAAATCGCAACTGCAACCTGTTACAACATTAACCATGTATTGACCTATTGTTTGATATAAATCTCTGCAAGCATTACTTCATGCTTTAATACTTAGTATTAACTTCCACTTTAAAACAACAGCTTGTCACAAAGATGTACCACAAACGGCAATAGATAACATTCGGGGATTTATAAGTTTTAGTGTAATATACTGCAAAATTGACTAATAATACTAAAGTTAAACCAAAAGCGACGTCTGTGGAATATTATGAATAAGGGTCAAAGTTGTATGCAGGGGTAAAAATTGTAATTGTTCGACTTAATAAGGTATAGTTCGACAGTCTCTGAGGGGGGTGATCTATAGTTTTAATTAATAGATACTAAATGTGATATAGATTCTAGTTTTGACAGTTTCAATATAGACTTAAGTTATAAGTAGTGACCTCAAGAGCCCCAGTCATATTTGCATCTAATTAATGCAACAAAATATCATATATGGTGCACCAGTAATTTTGGCTCATATACCAGTAGGACCACTAATATTTTTATACAAAACGGTAAATCTAAAATTTTCCTCCATTGTGACCTTGAACCGGAATCCTTGAAAAGGAGGCGATGAACATACTTTTCGGCATCATTTCTATCGACCAATTTCCCATTTCAATATTTTGACTGTGTATAAACATTGCCCCCATATATATTCTACTACTTTGATTTTGGGTAAACTTTTGATACGTTGTTCTAAGGTTTTCCCAATACAATTCTGGAGAAACAGATATGGTGCATGAGTTATTAGTCATTATGTTTTCTTCTTTGACCTGGCCTATCAATAACCTGAAAATAGTGCAAGGAATATTAATTGTATAATTTAAAGGCAATTTATACATGAAACCTCAATTTACGATTCCGTGTGCATACTACTAATACAAGGGTCGTGTTTATGGACATTAGTATTGCAATAGAGTAGTTGTGGTGCTTCCCCACATGCAAATTTTCTCAACATAACCCATAGGAGTGACCAATGGGATAATCCACACATTTTGATTTTTGACACTTTGGACACAGCTTAACTACGGTTTATCAGCCACAATACTGGCTAATGGTATCGTATGACCTTTAATGACCCAACTGAGCCCCTCTGCTTACCATATTACAAATATGTTAGAATCATTTTAGCCGACTCTACATTCTCAGCTTTTAATTGATACCAAGCTTGATATGATTATTGAAAGTAAATGATTTTAAAATATGATTGTTAATATTACCTACTAAATATTTATAAAAAAGGGTTCGTTGCCTATGACGTCCTTATTGTGGTCGAATTTTTGGGCACCCCTTCCTGAAATTGCTTGACATACCCCAAGGAAGGTTTTGTGCCAAGTTTCCTGCTTTTGTCCAGAAGTGCACGATCTTGGTGAACATTAGGACTTAATCTACTTCACTATAAGCGACTTTTTTCCAAAGACCGCGTGAAATGAACTATACAAGGGGATTTACATTTGTTACTACTGTTCACCTTAGAGAAAACAAATAGATATAATGTAATGCATGTACTAGCGAGAGCAATTAACCTTTTAACAATAAAACTAATTAAAATGTCTTATGTAGAAAATCAGACAATCAACAATCAAATGGGCTAAAAACAACTGGTCCATAGTTTAATAATCGCCACATCGTCGTATTAAGATAACATTGCAGATTTAAAAACTTCCAACGGCCACGTTTCTATGTGTTTCTATTCCCAACTTCCGTGGATAAATGTGTGGAAAGGTATTTCTTAAAGGCTTAAATCAATGGGTCCGTTAGTTTATTTTCCTTGGTTCCTTTCCTTTGAAGGTCATTACATATTGTTTAGGTAACGTTGACCCAAATATGACTACTTTCTTTTACATGTTCGAAATAATACTTGTATAAATAAGACTCACCCTGTATCGTCATCATCTCATCATCATTGTTCTCTTATTTTGCACAATGCAAACCCAGAAGGTACGTAGAAAATGCACTTATTCCAGTAAGCACTCCTTTTGGCATCGTAATGACAAAGCATGCAATGAAGCTAAATTGGGAAATGTTATAATCGGGGAAATCTTTGACGTTCACACAGGGGAGAGGACAGCATATAAGGAAGAGTAATACATGATGAATTTTCCTGAGAAATGAGCCCCTGGAACCACTTAAAAGAGCAATAATGTAATCTTCTAAAATGATTATCCTGGATGTTCCAAAGTGAATGGCTCATACTAGTAAAGTTAAGTTTGAACTGACGATCCTTATTAAACCATCATCAGATGGCGTTTAGTTTCCTAGTCGTCTTCCGTCCTCGATATCATCATCAAAGAAACACGGACGAGTCGAAATGTGGGTCCTGCAACACTAAGTTGCCGACGTAGTTAGCTTTAAGAGGTAACCCAGACAAACGGAAAACAGGGACAATATCGTATGAATAATGCGATGAACACCTTCACCATATGAACTTCTATGGGCTTTAGTGTATAACACGGTGTAGAAGCTTTTTATAGTCCGTCGGGCTCAAAGTCCACCTACAACGTTAAAGAATAGTAAAAGGAAATCGGACTTAGTGACTTTCACGCCCATCATTAGTGGTACGCTTTATTCGTTGTTGTCTATGGAACACCGGACTATGGCTCCCGGCGGACTATATTTCCTTTTACAATGGAACCAATGCCCGTTTTAATATATTTTATAATTTATATTGCGGCCGTTATAAAAGTGATAATTTGATTAGGAATGTTACATTGGGTTTTCTCGGACTAACAACCGTACTCTGGTTTACCATACCGCATTTAGTTAAAGAGACACTGGCCCATAGAAAAATAGTGCGCCCCTCAAGATTTTAAAATTAATTTTTTGCACTGCTGCTAAGCTTTTATATACACTAGCCCTCAATTGAAATATTAGAGACCAAATCAGCGTCCTGATGGGAACTGAATATTTAATAATTATGCAGGCAGGCCGGCGACATTAATTCAGAAAACGACTGGAGATGGCGTTTTAACACAAGAAACACGCGCCGTAATTCATGTTTCCCAAGGTATGCACCCTGTTTGAACCGTCCTGTGACCTTTGTGGTGTTAATAACAATGAGTTCGAGTCTATGATATCCATGTAATATACCATTTGTTTGCTTAATGGTATGGCAAACTTAAAAAAGTTCGCCTACAAATTAACTGGGTGGCGTTAACCTCTTATTAACGTGCCTATCTGTTATTGAGTTATGTATTTTATGTGTAAGTGACCTCTATTCTTCATGGCCTAGACTATAGACTTCATTTGCTGAGCAGATTTGACTAAATTTTCACATAATTGGGTGAAAATGTTGGCCAGTGCGCTTAAGATCCCTTTGACTGGAAACGGTCTTAATTGCTTTAGCTTTAAACGGTGATCTTTACTATCATCTTTCATTCAACTGTAAAACTTTGCTATCGAGTTATATTGATAAACAGGATCTCGGTTGAACATGTTAATTGTAGGATTGCATAATCATCATTTGAAAATGACAACAATTTGAAATTAAAAGAATGACCATAAATCGCATCAGTTAACAACCTATCAGCATAT